>VMDO01012457.1:0-62182 GCA_007922755.1 Pedetes capensis | reverse complement strand
TCTTTATTATGTTTTAGACATTTTGTGTTTACATCACATAGTTGTTGGGATTTTTCTCTCAATCTTGCTGTCTTTGTCTTTTTCTTAGAACATTTAACATCAGTACTTATATATTTGGGCTTAAGTTTACTACCTCCCTACTTAGTTTGCATTTGCTCTGTTTTATGATTTTTTTCTCTGCATTCTTGCTTTTATTTTGACTGGCCATTTTTAATTTCTCAATTCTATTTTCTCCTCAATAAGTTTAGAGATTATATACTTATTTACTATGCTTTTAGTACTTCTTAGAGTGTAACATTTATATCTGTGTGTATGTGTCATTTGTGTGTATAGATGTGTGTATGTGTGTGTATACTTATGAATGTATGGAGTAATGTGCACACTGCTCAATGAGGTATTTCAGCAATGATACAATGATGTAATTAGGTGTGGATTTCTTTAAATTTACCCTGCCTAAGGATTCTGTGTTAGAATGTTTTGGTCACTGTGGTAAATACCCAAGAGAAACAATTTAAAAAGAGGAAGGGTTTCCGTCCGTGGCCACTTGGCCCCTTCTCTGGGCACACGGTGAGGCAGAACATCATGGCGGAGAGGGCTGCTCATTTCATGGCAACCAGGAACTAGAGAAAGAGCAAGGCAGGAAGGAGGCAGACACAAGATACACTTCCAAGGCATGCCACCAGTAGCCTACTTTCTCCAAGGAGGTCCCACCTCCTAAAGCTTACATCACCTCCCAAAAAAACACCACCAGTTGGGGACCAACCTTCTACACATGAGCTTATGGGTGACATTTCATATTCTATCCTCACATATTCATAAATTGTCTTGAATTTATGGTTTGAAATTATTTTTGTAATGTTCTTACTCATCATCTCTTTAAATATTATTCTCCCCCATTCTCTCTCCCTCTTTTCTTCGTGGGATTTCAAATCCATGCAAACCTCTTTCTTGTCCTTTTTATGTCTCTTAATTACACTTATAGTTTCTTTGATTTTCTGTCTAATTCTGGATTTTTTTCTGATCTGTTTTCTAGATCATTAATCAACATGGACCACCGACCTCATAATATATCTGTAGAGTTAGGTGTATTACTTGTATAACTAAATCATAGGTACTGTTGGTGAATACAACAATGACTAATATACTATCCCATCCACTAAAATTTTAATTTGTCATTATGCTTTTTTTTTTGTTTCCAGAATTTTCATCTGCTTGCTTTTTATATAAAGATTCCAATTCTCTGCTAGAATTTTAATTGTTTCTTTTTTCCACTTCCTTGAACATGGTAAGCACAATTTTTAAAAAGTCTATACTTGATAATGCTAATATCTAGAGATCTATTGAATTTATTTCTGCTGGATTTTTTTTCTGGCTTTTATGCATATTTTGTTGTCTCCTTGTATGCTTGGTAATTATGTGTATGTGTGTGCACATGCAGGTATATGAATGGACACTATATTTATAATATGCATTGTAGAGTTTATTTAAGACTAATGGTGTCATGTTTTTAGAAAGAGAATTTATATTTTCTCATACCAGATACTTGGAGGCATTAGCATTGGTATCATCTCAATCCAGCTTTACATATAGGAATGAGTTGGTTTCTCTACTTCCAGTTCAGCCTGCCTCTGGGATATAGCCTTTCAGGGTTTCTATAGATCTTCTTCTCTTCATGGTAGGTCTTAGACTCTAATGCCTGTTCCTCTTTTTCTGTGAAGCTGGGGAAAGTAATGCTCAGCTTCTCAGGCCCTTGGCCTTTCAGGTTCTACTTGAATAAGCAAAAGCTTACTTAGTTCACCTTCCTGAGCTTCTATTCTCCTCCATATTTTAACTAACTGACCTTCTGTCTTTTTCCTATTTTCCAACTCTTGAAATGATTTTTTCCCCAAACACTTAAAAATTATTTTTCCATATTTTATTGTCTTCGGCAAAACAATTAGTTCAATTTACCTTTATTAGACGTAGAATTCTAAAGCAGTTAAGTTTTTATTTCAAAGTACATTTTTTTTTCATGATTAGAAAATTAGTCTAAGTAGAACTAGGATTATACTGAATTTTACTACATTTGCTTTTAAATGGAATTTATGGCTTTTGTTTTGTTAGGGGCTATTTTGAGACAGGTTCTTGCTGTGTAGCTTCAGCTGGCCTTGAATTTGCAGTCTTCCTGCCTCAGTCTGCCTAGTGCTGAAACTACTGACATGCATCACTGTGCCTGGCCCATTCCTGCATATCTTTATATCACTTCAACAATGTTAATTTTAAAAGTTCAAGAACTTAGTGAAGACACTGAGTGAAGCAGCAAGTTGTCTTGAAAAATGTCTAAACTCCAATTATCCTTTATCAGCATATGTGACTCTGGTTCATTATAAGCAATGGAATTACAGTTGCCAGGGAAACATCATACCTAGTTGTTTTATCCTTAAGCCATCATAAGAGAGTTCCTCCTAAAATTCAAGGATAAAACAATGGTAACTTTCTTAACTAATGAGGTTTTCAGAAAACAAGTAATAAGGCTGATATGAAACATATGCTAAGAAGGTAAGACCATGAAATTAATATTTTTTATGTCAATACTATTGCCTTTATCTTTACTACCCCATGAAGAATGGTTTGTAGGATGGATACAATTCCCATCCCTAATGTGCTTCATTATTAAAACAACATTAATTAAGTGGTAGACAAAGCCAGAAACATGCTGTGGTTTAAGGAAATCTCTTAGGTTATTTTCAGATGTTTCTACTTTGGCAAAAGCTAAAGCATATTTTGTTGAGCACATTTTATTCCTATGTGTATTTTAAGGGAAATCTAACCCATGTGTTTTATTTCATTAATATTTTCCCAAGTTAAATGGTTCTTTTGTAAGATATATTTAATGTTAAGTGATTTTGTGAGGTTTTTTTCCCTTGGATTATGAATTCACATGTCACCTAAAGTAAGCATTCTTTTTATCCAAATATCTTGTAGTTATAAAGTCAGAAACCCACAAAACTCGGGTAATTTCCCAAAAGTGCCATATGTAATATTTTACTTCTATTACTAATATCATGATTATTTCCCTCATACTTATCAATCAGCAACTTACTGGGAAACAGAGTTATCTGTCTTTGTAAGTCCTGCTTTTTGATAAATGCCCAAATGAGACCATGGCCCAATTCAACATGGACCACCGACCTCATATTATATCTGTAAAGTTAGGTGTATTATTTGTATAACTAAATCATAGGTACTGTTGGTGAACACAACAAAGGGCATGATGACTGCTAACCCACAAGAGTAGAAAAAATGGCTGGTAAAAGTATAGCACAACAGGAACTTTCAATCAATGCTGGTAGGAGTTATTGTTGTCGTTGTTAGGTGCCGTCGAGTCAGTGTCTGACTCATGGTGACCCTATGTACAACAGGCGAAACAGTATTATTCAGTGCTTCTCTGCTATTGATAGGGTTTTCAATGGCTGATTGTTTTTTGGGAGTGGGTTGCTGGGTCCCTCTCCCTGCTGGTAGGAGTACGAACTAGTAAACTGCCTTAGCAAATGATTTAGATCAGCTAGTCAAGTTGGAGATGTGCATGTCCTGTAACCCAACAATTCTATTCCTAGAGAAACTTCCATATGTAAATGAGGGCACACATATTTAAAAAGACAGTGTCATAGTAACAATAGACTGGAAACAACTTAAGTACCCATCAGTGTTGTTGTTGTTAGGTGCTGTCCAGTTGTGTCTGACTCATAGTGACCCTTATACAGGGTTTCCAATGGCTGATTGTTTCAGGATTGCCTCAGGAGTGGATTGCCATGTCCTTCTCCCATTTTGGCGGTGCTGGGAATTGAACTTGGGACCTCACAGACTGCAGAACTCTGAGCTAAATCCAACTGAGCGAAATCCCAACCCCTAGGTATCCATCAATAGGAAGAACAAAAGAGTAAATTGTGAAATTCATACACTGGGATTATATGAATGATGAAAATCAGTGAATTTCAGGCACGTGTATCATCAATGTGGATGGATCTCCAAACCAGATACTGAATGAAAAAAAATTAAGTCATAGCAGGAAGATGTAGTATGACTGTGGTATGTTGTTGTTAGGTGCCGTCGAGTTGGTGCCCGACTCATAGAGATGTACAACAGGTGAAACACTATTGTCAGTGCTTCTCTCCTATTCATAGTGTTTTCAGTGCCAGATTACTTTTGGGGTAGAGGGTGTGAGCTGCCAGGTCCTTCTCCTAAGCCTACACCACCTGGTGTTCCCAGGCGGTCTCCCATCCAAGTACTAACCAGGTCTGACACTGCTTAGCTTCCAAGATCTGACAGTATCAGATGCCACAGTGGTATAGTTGTAGGCTTATTGTAGTATATGAACCTCAAGTGTGTAAAAAAGAATTAGTGTTTAACAACATTTTACAAGCATATACTATTATAGATAAAAACAATGGAATGATGCAAATAAAATTCAGGATAGCTATTACTTTTTGGCTCAGTTGGTAGAGCGCTGTGCTGCAGTCTCTGAGGTCCCGAGTTCAATTCCCAGCACCGCAAAAACGGGAGAAGGGCCTGGCAATCCACTCCCAAGGCAATCCCAAAATAATCAGCCACTGAAAAGCCTATGAGGGTCGCTATGAATTGGATACCAACTCGACGGCACCTAACAACAACAAAATTACTTCTCACGAGATGATGGAAACTGAAGGAGGTCAGATATGGGAAGGCGTCTTAGATTGCATTAATTTTCTATTTTTTAAAAGCTGTGTGGTATCTAACAAGTTCTAACAAGTTTTTATCACCATTTTTATACTTTAAAAATATATTATGAATACCATTTTGTATTTTTTCAACTTTTAAAAGTTAATTTTAAAAATATAGATTCAAGCATGCATTCAACATACTGGATTATTTCTCTACAGCATCAATTCCAGTGAAACCAAAGCAAAAGGTACTGTCTGTCAGAGTTTACTTAAATACTTAGTGCTTCCCTTCCTGCCCTGGCATTTCAAAAAAAAAAATTCCCTTTGGGTCCTTTCTGTGTCTTACATAGCTGGACTATTTCTTATATTTTTTGGATTAGATTAAATACTATCAGGCAGCTTCTGTCATTTCACATAAGTAATAGTGATTACTCTATCAGGGAAAAGTCTATAATAACACAGCATAGTAGTTAATGTTTGACAAGCAAGTCTCAGTGGTATACTATAGCTGTCAGTACAGCCATTAGTAACATAAGACACAATGGACTAAATTCTACAGCAGAATAGAGCTCGCCTTCAGTCAAGAGAGCACTGAACTCTTTCCAAACAACAAGGAATCTATTTATTGTGTAGAATCAATTATTCACAAACTCAGGGCAGTCAGCCTCTTTCTCTCCCCACCCCTTCCTCTGCCTTTCTTCCTCCCTTCCTCCCCAGCTTTTCTCTCTCCTTCTTTCTCTCCTCTGTCCCTCCATCCCTCTCTCCTTTCCTCCCTTTTTTCACTAAGCTTATCAAATAACTATTTTGTACCAGATGCCAAATGTTCATGTATGCATTGGTGTCCCAAAAGAATTAATTGGACCTCTAGTGGTGCATACACTGCAATCACAGCTTCTTTTTCACATTGGCACACAGTAGCCCTTAGTTTGGTCAATCAAGTGATGCCTTTACAGGTGCCATATTTGTTACCTGTAGAATTTCTTACTTTTTTTTTCAGTTGTGAGTCCTACAATATACACACCCTGGATTATTTCCCTACAACATCAAGTCTTATATAGTCAAAGCAAAAGGTACTGTCTGTCAGAGTTCAGTTAAATACTTAGTGCTTCCCTTCCTGTCCTGGCTTCTCATAAAAAAGAAAATTCCTTTGGGTCCTTCCTGTATCTTATGTAGCCGGGCTATTTCTTATGTTTTCATATATACCCAAAAATATTTAACTTAAGGGATGATAATAAAATTAACTCTCATGTACTTACCACTCAGCTCAAGATAGGGACATTAACTGCAGTCATCATGTATGACCCTCGTCCACGTCCCTTCTCCTCCCTATTGGGAAATAGTGCACTGTTAAAATTGTATATCATTATTTCCTTGCTTTTCTTTGTAGTTTTATAATCTATGTGTTTATCTGAATAGCTTGTGTGTTTTGAAAAACATTAATGTGATGATACAATTTAAATCATTCTACAACTCCATGTTTTCTGCTCAACATTCTATTTTTGTGGTTTATCCATGGAATGGTGGCTGATTTTCCTCTTACAGTTGCATAGTACTCCATTGCTTGTGTTTTTGCCACTTTATTTATCCCTTCTTTGTCAATGGCTATCTGACTATGGTGTTGTTGCTAGGTGCCATCGAGTCATGTCTGACTCATGGTGACCCTCATAGGGTTTTCAATGGCTGATTGTTTCAGGATTGCTTTGGGTGTGGATTGCCACATCCTTCTCCCATTTTTGTGGTGCTGGGAATCGAATTCAAGACCTCAGAGACTGCAGAGCGGTGCTCTACCAACTGAGCTAAATCCCAGCCCCAGCTATCCAACTAGTTCCCAGCTTTTCCTACTACAGAGATCTTGCTTTGGATGTTCTTATGCATGTCTCCTGAGGCAAATGTGCAAGTGTTTCTCTTAGACATATACTTGGCAATAGAAGCATAGGATATGTAGATATTCCACTTGATGGAAAATGCTAATTTGTTTTCCAAAGTAAATGTCCTGATTTACATACTCCTCTGCAGTAGGTGACAGTTTTTTGCTCTATATCATCACCAACAGTTACTATTATTTGACTTTTTGATTTTTGACAATATAGTGAGTATGAAATTATAGCTCACTCTGGTTATAAATGTCAAGTCCTTCATCAGAAATGAGTTTGAGCATCTTTTAATACTTATTTGCTTCATGTTTTTCTTTTGTAAGATGCTTATTCATGTCTTTTGCTTATTTTGCCATTTGGTTGTTTATTTTTTCTTATTGATTCATAAGAGCTCTTTATGTGCATTTTAAGTGAATTCTTTTCCATATATACAAATATGTGCAAATATGAGATATTTGAATATGTTGTTGCTGTTGTTAGGTGCTGTCAAGTCTGGTCCAACTCATAGTGACCTTCATAGGGTTTATAGATTGATTATTTTGAGATTGCTTTGAGAGTGGACTGCCACATCCTTCTCCCATTTTTGCAGGGCTGGGGATCAAATCCAGGTCCTCAGAGAGTACAGAGCAGAGCTCTTCCAACTGGGCTACACCCCAGCCTATAAACATATTCAAATATGCTCTCCCAGTTTGTGGCTTGAATTCCACCTCTTCATAATATTTCTAAGATGTATTTTTCCCTAGTCCTCTCTTGAGTGCCTTCCAGCCTGGAGGGCTTTTTCTAGCATTTCTCTACTATTCACAGGATTTTCCCATGGCTAAGTGTTTTGGGAGCAGGTTGCTGGGTCCTTCTCTCTAGTCTGTCTTAGTCTAGAAGCACAAATGAACTTGTCTACCATTAGTGGCCCTGCTGGTATCTGAGATACCCATGGCATAGCTCTCAGCATTACAGCAACACAATCCTCCAAAGCATGACAAGCTGACAGACACATGAGGAATGAGCACTATAGTAGATAAATTATTGTGGTATAGTCACTGGGAGAGTACACAGGAGTAAAATTAACTAAATCTATGCATATTAACTTGTGTCAATATTAAAATCGTAATGTTGAATGAAAAGACCAAATCATGAAGAGTACTTACTTTAATATAGAATACAAGAGATGTTAGACTATATTAGACAATATATGTTTAGCGGCAGCTGCAGACATAGTAAAATTATAAAGGAAGGAAAGACAATGATCAGAATTAATCTCAACAAAGCAGTTACCAGGAAATGGAAGGGAATGGGATTCTTACTGGAGGGCAAACTCCTAGTTCGCTAAATATTACTCAAACAAATTCACGTGTCCCCTCAAGTCAATTGTTGTTGTTGTTAGGTGCCATCAAGTCAGTATCTGACTCATAGCGACACTATACAACAGGTGAAATACTATTGTCAGTGCTTCTCTGCTGTTTATAGGGTTTTCAATGGTGGATTGATTTTTGGGAGTGGGTTTCCAGGTCCATCTCCCAAGCTTGCAGCACCTGGAGTTCCCAGGTGGTCTCCCATCCAGGTACTAACCAGGCCCGACCCTGCTTAGCTTCCAAGATCTGATGGAATCGGATGCCACAGGGCTACAGCTACAGGCTCAAGTCAATTAACACTGTGTTGTTTTTTTTTTTTCATTTTTATAATACACTGTGTACATGTTTGTGTGTGTGTGTGTGTGTGTGTGTGTGTGTGTATACATATATATATACACACACATATATATATGCACACTATACACATATAGTATACATCTTTTAGATGTCTATAATTTACAATAAAATCTTAGTACAAATTTAATTAAAACCTATAATAATTGAACACAACTTTTTTGTATTCTAAAGTACTCACATAGTTTCCTGATGGTTCATTAACGTGTGAGGGCCTCAAGAGTACTTCCTGTCTAAATTTCTCATTTTCTCTCTTTGTACTTGGTGAGGTAATAACCCCCAGGATGTGTTTCTACTTCCCTTTGACTGTGTATTATGGTTTTTTTTTTTTTTTAATTACCATTTTCTGATTGATGTAAGGAAGAGACTCCCAGAGCCTTTCAGGGCCCTAGTGCAGACCTGGGTCTGTCCTTGATGGCAGTGTTGAGTGGCAATTAGTCCATGTCATTGAAACACAGTGTAGAAAAAAAAAAAAAACTTATCGATCCTAGAACTCTTCCCCTTCCCAGGCTTATGGCTGGAGAGCTTTTCTTGCCCACTGGACAAATGAAAATAGGATAAGTGACACCTTTTGTCGTCTTTCTTTTCTTTCCATGCTTTCACCCTATCCTCCTTTCCTCTTTTTCTGTTTAAAATTCCCTACCCCAACCTATGCTGGGAATTTAGCTCAGTTGGTAGAGTGCTGCTCTGCAGTCTCTGATGTCCCAAGTTCAATTCCCAGCACTGCAAAAGTGGGAGGAGGACATGGCAATCCACTCCCAAGGCAATCCCCAAACAGTCAACCACTGAAAACCCTATGAGGGTTACTATGAGTCGGATATGACTCTACAGCATCTAACAACAGCAATCCCAACTTATGGGCTAGGACTTAGCTCAGTTGGTAGAGTATCACTCCTTACTCTCTGAGGTCCTGGGTTCAATTCCCAGCACTGCAAAATTGGGAGAAGGACATGGAAATCTACTTCTGAGGCAATCCTGAAACAATGAGCCATTGAAAACCCTATGAGGGTCACTATGAGTCGAACACAACTCAATGGCACCTAACACTACCACCTCCAAATTGTGTATTTTCTACCCACACACAAGGCTGATTCATAGACTAAACTGCATAGCACTTTCTCATCCAAAGAAAATATGCTAGCCTAAATTTTCTTAAACTGCAGACATTTGAAAATCTGTTCACAGTTTTTGACAAAATCATTTACCACATGTGCTATACTATATGGAGTATTTTTCTTTAAATTTACATCAGACTGTCGATTGCTATCTTTACTTAACCTAAGAAATATTAATGAAATCATGGACTGGGTGTGCTCTCTCTACTTAATCTGCTACTCAGGAATAGAATTACTACTATGAGCATATCTAGAAGTTAAAAGTTTCTTCTTATACCACCTTTGACACAAAGGCATTTTAGTGCCATGCTTTGAACAAGTCTAATCCAAGTTAGAAAGACAACAATAACCAAAGCGCTGTTACTCTTCTCACCCCCTGCCCTCCCCCTGGTAGTGCATGCTCCATGGCTGCGCACACAGCAACCAGGTCCAGCCTCAGCCCTTGCCAGACGGCCCATCGCCCATCGTCCTCCCCTTTGTCTGCAGCCTGCTCCCGTTTGGATTCGCTTTCTGCCTTGCATTTTGGCTAGCCGTCTTTCTATCTCCCAGCTCGCTGTGAAAGGGGCGTAAATTTATGCCCTGGGAAACCAGCAGTGTGGCAGCTGCAAGGCCAGCCGGTCAGCCGAGATAAAGCAGCGGAGCACAATTAACAGACGGGTGCTCAAGTCCCTGCTTATTCGTGGGCCAAGTCACCAGGGCATGTGTGCCTGTGTTCAGAGTGGGCTGTCCACCTCCCCACTAGCATCCTGCCAGCAGCAGGGCGACAGCAGGCCCCGCGGTCTTCTGTGACAATCCAATTCACAATCCATCCCGAGGACTCCATTTATTCCAGTTCTCCACCAACTGTCTAGCTGGGGCCTTCCTGGTTTATTAGGTCCTAGCTTCTTTCTCAATGGCATGGGGCATCTCTGACATAGTTTTATTAAGGGGGATTTCCCCCTCATCCCTTTTCCCCTCCTATTTCAAGGCCAGATGGTTGAGATCTTCCCAGAAGCCTGCCGCTGCCTCTTAGCTCCGCACGTGTGTCTATGACGCCATTGGCAGAGCCTTCCAGGCACATGGCTGAGTCCATTGAGACCCAGTGAAGCATGAAGGGGAGAATCAATGTTTCATTTGCATCAGAAGGTTCCACATCACATCACATCCTGCTGGACACAGGCTGGACAATATCTTAATACTAAGCACTTTTCCTGGCATTGAATGGTAAGGACTGGAATTTTGCAAACCAGGAGCAGTACCTCTGGCCCTCCCTGCTGCTCTCAGACAATCATCTGCCCCCTTGCCAGACTGTACAAGTGGACGCTCTTGTTCAGCTCCTTCTTACTCATTAGACTGATCAAGATACAAAACTTGTTAGTTAATTTTTCATGCACTTGGGGGATCCGCTTGCATATTTTAATGATCGGCTCTCAGAATGTGCTGATCAAACTGCATACTTTGTTGATTCGCTGTGACATATCCTTAACTACAGAGTTGCTCCTGCAAGGTCCTGGGTGATGTGAGCGGCATCTGGGAAGCGCTGAGTAGAGGTTGGGTGTGCTAATTGAGCCGTGCAGCTCCATAGCTCATGCTGATGTGCTCTTTACTGATTGATCTGAATAATAACCATTTGGAAATTCCGTATTCTGTATCCGAGGGCTCAGATGATATCAAAACCAATATTTATTAGAGTAACACTCATTCTAGTTAGACCTTAAGGCATTTTTCTCATTTCCTTAAGGGTGAGTCATGAAAATTGAGGTATACACACACACACACACACACACACACACACACACACACACACACACCATGCATAAGTGAGATAAAGAAGCCAAAGAGCAAGTCCAGGCAAGGTCAAACAATCATCCAAGGTCAAAAATTCCAGCAATACTTAGCTGGATTTTCTGGATCCTGTTGAGGGCTTAGGAATTAGCTGTAGGCATTTGAAAAATTAAACATCTGATCTTGCTGTCTCTGACTACAAACCTTAGCCCCTAAAGTGATGCCTCAGGTAGAGCAGGTGCTCAAGGACCCTGCCAATGAGAAGCCAGAAAGTTCCAGCCTTCCTCTGGAGGTCAAGGGTGCTGGTGTTAGCAGGGACATTGAGGCACCGAGAGAAGCTTGGAAAAAACCTGGACAAACAAACCTTGGAGCAACTGCAGGCATTTGGGTGAAGCACCCTAAGATGAGGATGCTTCCCCAGGCAAAGAAAAGATGAAGAGGCCAGAAGAAAGCTAAACAAGCTTAACTTCAAAGCAAAAATACATTGGATATAGAGAGAAGGTGGATACCCTGAGAGATGGCAGGGGGATGGCTTTATTCTCCCTTGAGTTTTACTGAGGGGCCGGGGTTTAGCTCAGTCGGTAGAGTGCTGCTCTGCACTTTCTAAGGATCCAGGTTTGATCTACAGCACCGCAAAAAATTGGAGAAGGATGTGGTGATCCATTCCTGCCAACAATCCCAAAACAATCTGCCATTGAAAACCTGTTAGGGTTGCCACAAGTGGGATCCGACTCAACCACACCTAACAAGTTTTATTGAATCCAGAGCAAAGTTGTGGTTTACGCAGTATGATGTGAGGCCAGGACATGAAACTCAAGTTTTGCCTTTTTAGGAAACCTTATGTGGTTTAGGACTTATGGAGCCTGGGTGAGGTGATGATGTTGTTGTTAGGTGTCACTGAGTCAGGTCTGACTCATAGGGACCCAATGGACAATAGAGCAAAACACTACCCAACACTGTGCTGTGCCCTGTACTGTCTGCTATTTATAGGGTTTTCAATGGGTGATTGTTTCAGGATTTTTTCAGGAGTGGGCTGCCGGGTCCTTCTCTCGATTTTACCGTGCTGGGAATAGAACCCAGTGCCTCAGTGCATGCAGGGCAAGCACTCTCTCACCTGAGTGAAACCCCAGTGGTTACCTGTTACTGGACTTTCAGACAGCCCAGGAAGTCAGGTCCTTCCAGAGCCAGAGAAGTGACTTGGGTCTCAACCTGCTGATGAGTAAAGAACCCTGCTTTTCCAGTTCTTTGTCCTACCAGGTGCTGGTGACAAGGGCAGGGGCCAGGCCTAAAGTCTTCCCAACCTGCTAATACCTGACTAAGCCACCTGACCCTGCATTCTTGTCTAGACTCCACACTTGACCATTTGTGTGACTCCTAGCAAATAAATCAGGGCCTCATGTGCTAAATCTGTTTAAAGAAAAAAAAATGGCAAGTGAGGTCATAGCACCTTTAACTTCAAAATTCTCTGAAGCAGGAATAACCGGGCCATGGGTTGAAAACAAAATCTCTACCAAGGAAAATGGTTTGACATTACAAACATATATTTTGCTTTAATATACTACCAGAACATAATAATAAAGTGGAAAATTACAATTAAAATGAGATGTGAGAGTAGTGGAAGGGCCATGTAGCATGGGAATGAAAACATAAATAAACGTGAATTTTCAACAGGCTTCAAGGCCTTTTAGGCAGGTGGGGCAGACAGTAAGTATTTTAGTCTATGTGGACCCTCTGCTGTCTGTCACAGCTATTCTACTCTCCCATTACAGTGGGAAAGGTGGCACAGAAGATGTCATAAACTAGTGAGCATGGCTATCTACCAATAAAAGTTTATCTACAAAAGCAGGCACCTAGCTACATTTTGACACCAAAGACAGTAATGTCTTTATCTTTAGTATAGAACATTATTCTATGACCCTTCAGTTAACTCTTCTGAGAAAATGAAAACAGGATAGGAACTCCTTTCTGAGGATGTAAGGAGAATTAAGTGGGTTAGTCCAGTATGTAGACTTCAAGTACTTTGAACCAGGACTCACAGAGGCAAACACTATGGGAGTGTTAGGTAATTTTGTCACTCCTCATTATTATTTTGCCTGCAACCCTACCACTGTGGCATCCAATCCCATCAGATCTCCCAAGTTAAGCAAGGTCAGGCCTAGACATCACCTGGGAACACTAGGTGCTGTAGGCTGAGGAGAACCCAGCAACCCACTCCCCAAAAATAATCAGCCATTGAAAACCCCATGAATAGCAGAGAAGCACTGACAATAGTGTTTCACCTGTTGTACCTAGGGTCACTATGAATCAGGCACCAACTCATCGGCACCTAACAACAACAACAACAACAACAACAACATCATCAACAACAACGTTATTGTTTGGATTGTTTAACACTATTAATTGATCATCCTGATTATTCAATTAATACTTAATAAAGTCTGAACAACATATCATTTCTGAGTTCTGGAACTTCAATTGCAACCTAATCCTAATTTTTGTCAAGAGCACACAGAGTGGTGAGGGTGAGAGATGACAAAAGATACAATTTTACTGTGATTCATCACTGTCCTTGGTATCCTCAAGGAATTATTTCCAGGACCCCCTGCTGTTGTTGCTGTTGCTGTTGTTAGGTGCCATTGAGTCGAGTCCGACTCATAGCGAGCCTATGCACAGCAGATCGAAACACTTGCTGACTCTGTGCCAGGCAAACCATCTTATTTATGTTTAAGCCCATTGTTGCAGACACTGTGTCAATCCATCTGATGGAGGGTTTTCCTCTTTTGCGTTGACCTGCCACTCACCCAAACATGATGTCTTTCTCCAGGGATTGATCTCTCCTGACTACCTGTCCAAAATATGTAAGATGCAGTCTGGCCATCATTGCTTTCAAGGAGCACTCTGGTTGCACTTCTTGTAGGACAGATTTGTTGGTTCTTTTGGCAGTCCATGGTATATCTAATAGACGTCTCCTGCACCATAATTCAAAAGCATCAATTCTTTTCCTGTTTCCCTCGTTTAATGTCCAGCTTTCACAACCATAAGATGCCACTGAAAATACCATGGCATGAGTCAGACGCACCTTCGTCTTCAATGTGACATCTTTGCTTTTCAATACTCTAAAGAGATCTTTTGTCACAGCTTTTCCTAGAGCAATGCAGCTTTTGATTTCTTGACTGCTGCTTCCATGGGTGTTGATTATGGAGCCAAGCAAAGCAAAATCTTGGACAACCTCAATCTTTTCTCCATTTATTGTGAAGTTGCATACTGCCCCAGGCATATGGATTTTTGTTTTGTTGTTGTTTAGTTGCAACCCATATTGAAGGCTATGATCTTTGATTTTCATCAGTAAATGTTTTAAATCCTCTTCACTTTCAGCAAGCAGAGTTGTGTCATCTGCATAACATAGGTTGTTAATGAGTCTTCTTCCAATCCTGATGCCCCATTCTCCCTCATAAAGTCCAGCTCCTCAGATTATTTGCTCAGCATATAAACTGAAGAGATATGGTGAAAATATATAGCCCTGATGCACACTCTCTCAACTTTAAACCAGGCAGTGTTTCCTTGTTCTATTTGAACAACTGCCTCCTGGTTCATATATAGATTCCTTATGAGTACAATTAGGACCCCCCCCCCCCAAGGATACCAAAATCCTCAGTGCTCAAGTCTCTCGTATAAAATGGCATCATATTTGCATACAAGCTACACATTTTCTTCCATATAATTTATGTCATCTCTAGATGACTTAGTATACCTAATAAAATGTAAATGCTATCTAAATAGCTATTATATTGTATTATTCAGAGGATAATAATAAGAAAAAGATCTGCACATGTTCAGTATAGATGCAGTAATACCACTGAATGTGCAGGTGTGTGTGTATTTATGGTACATACATATTGATATATGTCTTCGCATATACGGTATACCCATAAGTGTGTGTGCATATGTACTTACAGAGGATGCTATAAAGGATATGGTAACTTCCAGAGAAGGAGAGACCCAGAGGCATATGGCAGAGCCACCTAACTCCAGCATGGGAAATTAGATGAAGCTTCTAGGAGAGAGTGGAAGCTAAAGTGACATATGGAAAGCAGGACTTAGCCAGCCAAAAGGGATAATGAGGGGTGGAGGGCACAATGGAAAAGGTTAGAGAAAGAAGCCTAAGAAGAGTACAAAACGGGATTATTGAGTGCATGTGAAGTGATACGGAGAGAAGAGTTGAGGGGGGCAGGACCTTAGGGGCCATGTTAAAGACTTTGGGGTGAACATGAATCTGGAAGCTTAGGTGGCATAAGCAGAGGACAAGGTGACCAGGTTCAAACTTTAGGTATACTTCTCTGGCTGCACATGGAGAGTGGATTGGAAGGGGCAGGATATAAGGCAGTGCTAAGAAAAACAAGTGGACTGGGGTTTAGCTCAGTTGCTAGAGCGCTGCTCCGTGCTCTCTGAGGACCAGGTTTGATTCCCAGCACCACAAAAAATGGGAGAAGGACATGGCAATCCACTCCCGAAGCAATCCTGAAATAATCAGCCATTGAAAACCCTATGAGGGTGTCCAATCCTGTCAGATCTCAGAAGCTAAGCAGAGTCAGGCCTGATTAGTACTTGGATGGGAGACCACCTGTGAACACCAGGTGCTGTAGGCTTGAGGGAAGGACCTGGCAACTGGCAACCCACTCCCCCCCCCAAAAAAAAAAACACCACCCATTGAAAACACTATGAATAGCAGAGAAGCACTGAGAATAGTGTTTTGCCTGTTGTACATAGGGTCACTATGAGTCGGACACCAACTTGACAGCACCTAACAACAAGAATTGGGAGAAGGACCTGGCAACCCCCTCACAAAAATCAATCTGCCATTGAAAACCCCATGCACAGCAGAGAAGCACTGACAATAGTGTTTCCCCTGTTGTACAGAGGGTCGCTATGAGTCGGATACCGACTCGACGGCACCTAACAACAACAACAACAACAACAACAACAACAACAACAACAACAAGAAAAGCAGAAAGCAAGCACAGAGGGAAGGAGGGTCACGTGGACAGAGGAGGAGTGGGCATCAAGGAAGAGGATGTTTGGGCATGTGAAACTCTCCAGAGGGGTCCAGAAAGCGAAGACCTGCCTGAAGGGAGGCCCCCAGTGTCCCCAAGAAAGTGCTTATGCTAGAGCCAGAGGGTCCAGCCAAGAACGTAGGAACAGCAGTCATTTGAGGTAAACACGGAGATCTGTTTCAAGAAATTTGAAAAAGCAGCAGCAATTAGACAGAAGGTAAGTATCGTTGGGACCAAGTAGACAGAGAAGAGCACATAAGAGAAGCAACTCACAAAGGGACGGAAGGGGGCAGGTTGGCAAAGCAGGACACTGGAGAAGGCTCTGAGGGACAAGATCCCCAGAGTGCAGGATCAGCCTTGGCTGAAAGAAAGGACTAGAGACACACAAGAAAATGTCTCACAAAGTGCCCATCAACAGAAGAATGGATAAAAAAACTATGGCACGTAGACACAATAGAATACTACTCAGCAATCAACAAAAGGAAATAATGCCATTTGCAGCAAAAGGGATGGGATTGGAGAAAACTATTTTAAGTGAACGAACACAAGCTCAGAAAGAGAAATATCACATGTTTTCACTCATGTGGGAGCTGAAATAAAATTATAAGAAGGAAAAAATCCTATGCAGAGGTCAGAACATAATAAAAAAGAAAGCTAAGAATGGAATTATTATAGATGGTCTAGAAAATTCATGTAATAGTTCTGACAATGTAAAAAGAAAGTTCACTACAGAAAAAGTTTCTATCTTAAACAGAACTGGAACCCAAGGATCTATAGTAAAATATTACCATAAAAAGACAGGCAAATGGAAGGGAAGTCTTTGGTGAGGAGATGGGACAGGGGAGGAAGTACACAAGAGGGTAAGGGGGAACTTACGTGTATAATGTACAACAAAATGCATATATGGAAATGTCACAATGAAAAACATGTCAGAATGAATCACATTAAGGTGTACATTAAAAATTTCCAATTAAAAAAAGACTTTACAAAAAAAAAAAAAAGTCTCACAACAGCAGCAGCAGCAGCAGCAGCAAAATCAGTCTGTGTGGACAAAGGAAGCCCAAGAAAAGTCACCTTGTATCTCCTTCTAAAGCAAGGGATGGAATGCAATTTCCCAAGAGTGGGAAGTGATGGCTTTGGGGCGGGAAACCTGGGGACCCAGGAGGAGCTCTGGTTCAGGCAGTGTGGGGAACTTGCCAAGACAACGAGAGGAAATGCACAAAAGATCCGCCAGAGGCTCTGGGGTCCCAGGTGGGAGTCTGAGAGCACCAGTGAATGGTGGGCTCTAAAAGCACCGTTTGAGATTCTTTTCCCCAAGTAAAAAAGCAAACCAGAAAGTGTGAGTGACCCCGTGTGGGGACCTGGTGAGGTGGGAATGGCACAAAGTCAGTCAGGAGAGGGACTGTGGAGGACACAGTGACGTGAGGACAGTAGTGGAGCCACCAGGCTGAAGAGCCACCAAGGGAAGCCAGAGATGGTGTGGCTGCTGGGGAAGTCACGCACATCCAACACTGGGAACACCAGGTGCTGTAGGCTTGGGAGAAGGACCTGGCAACTGGCAACCCACTCCCCCCGCAAAAAAACAAGACCCATTGAAAACACTATGAATAGCAGAGAAGCACTGAGAATAGTGTTTTGCCTGTTGTACATAGGGTCAGTTCCCAGAAGGTTACCAGAAACCATGTGAAAAGGTTACGCTTTATTTCCTAACATTTGCTAGGATTGATTAATTTTCAAAGCTCATTGGGCTGTCATTTTGTGAGATGAGAAAATTCAAGAAACTTACTCCGCATAGTGATTGAAGGTAGAGAAGGTGACTTCCAAGTGTTAGTTAATTGAAACAGAATTCCCCACCTGAGGACGACTTCATAAAAGCTGCATTAAAATCCAGCTTGCGTGCAAGTAGAAAGGAGACCATTGGTGAGGGGCGAGGGGATGGGAGAGGGGGTTCCTGAGGGGGTAAGGGGGAAGTGAACCTGAGCAATCTACAATGAAATGCATGTATGGAAATGTCATGAGGAGACCCACTGGGTTGTACATTAAAAATTACTGTTAAAAAAAAAAAAAAGCCAGGTGGGAGCCAGGCATGGTGGTGCACACCTGTAATCCCCGCAACTCAGGAGGAGGAGCTGGAGGATGGCAAGTTTGAGGCAAGAGGCACGCAGCCTGTGTAACTTAGTGAGACTTCGTCTCAAGATAAAAAATAAAAAAGAGGCTGGGGTGTAGCTTAGTAGAACACATGCAAAAAGTACGTGTGAGGCCTTGGGTTCAGTCTTCCAGTACCACCAAAACATAAAATTAAATGAAAAAATAAAATAAAATAAAATACACCTTGGGAGCCAGGTATGGTGGCACATGCCTGTTGTTGGGATTTTTAAAATGTACCCCATAACTAGGGTCCCTCATACTGGCCTGAGGGACTGACCTCTAGGTGACCCCAGGGCCACATCCCACCAACTCACTCCTACCCCTCCCATTGAGTGAGCAAAGATGGCCCCTGACCAGCCTGACCAGCCTCAACCACCTCAATTTTGATTGGCTACCCCTAGGACTCCAGATAAATAACTGCCCCTACCTGGCAGGTATGAAAGTTTACCTGCTGTACCTGTCAGGGATGTGCCCTGATTGGCTAACCCCAGTACACACCCTCCTCCGGGACCCTATATAAGCAGGGCTCTCAGACCCCCTTGACCCTACCACTGTTCTCCATCCCTCAACTGCTGCCTGGACCCCATCACCTCGATCCAGCGTTCCCCGATCCAGCAGAAGATCTCCAAGCAAGCCCACACGTCAAGACCAGGGACCCCGAAGCACCAAAGGCCGCAAGCAAGCCACGAAGAGCCTCCCAATTCCTCCCATCCTTGGGGCGGGGGCAGAGAAGGCAAGCTGGGAGAGTCAAGACCACTGGACCTCCAGCCCAGCGGAACACCAACTGCTTGTAGCTGTGCCTTTAAGGCTGAGCTGTACCACCAGTGAGCCTGCAGCATTCTATGCTGCAGCCTTAGAGCTAGCACTTGAGCACTTGACAGGGGCTGCTTGTTGGTTGCACCCTCCTTGGGGAGTAACCCAATAAATTTTCCCTCTCCTGTTTTCCACAGAAGGTCTCCCGAGGTCCTTCTTTGGCGCCTCTGACCACTACACCAACTTGGTCCAGTGGGTCCCCGATACCCACTTGGTGTCAGGGCAAGGCTCTGACCTCTGCTGGGCCTGAGCTGATCCCCGACAGCCTATAATCTCAGCACTTGGGAGGCAGAGGCAGGAGGACAACCTGGTCTACATAGCAAATTCCAAGCCAGCCTGGGCTACTTTGTCTCAGATAAATAAATAAATAGAAAGAAAGGAAGAAAAGAAGATGCAGCTTGTGGAGGCTTCCACTGTGAGCCCTGGGCAGAGCCACTCATCAGCACCTCTCCTGGAGGCTTCTCTCTGAAGAGGGTCAGTGCAGGCCGTGTGAGGCCATCTGACCCCAGGCACCCACTGCCCAACCCCTTCCCTGATAGCCACCCTGCCCAGCTCGAGCTTTCTAGTGACACCTGTGCTTCTTGACATTTTCAAACACCTGATTTTTTGGCAGCACATGTGAGGGAATTGAAAAGCAAACACTTGTTTCTTTAAAGCAAGCTTCAGAAGACTTCCCATAATTATCCTGTTCTGCTTCTGTTTGTCCAGTGGCACCAGGTCACTTGAGTGGCAGTGGTTGCTGCCCTGAGAATGTTCTCGTGCCTCCTGAAGTGTAGCTCTTCTGGGCTCCAGGGAACCTGTGCCCTTGCTGTAGCCCTTCTTTGATCTTCTCTTCATTTTTCTTTTTCTTCTTTATTTCTTTTTTGTTAAATATCAAAATGAAATTAGTTTAATGGGAGGGTGGAGAAGCTGAATTTAGGACCATGGAAAATGACATTTTTTAGGAAATAAAGGTACTCATGTCAGTGCCCGTCGACTGACCTGAACTAACAGCATAAGAGGCAGTAGTTTTATGAAGCACAGAACTTGAGGAGACCATGATCTCCTGTTTCCACCTTAACCTGTCACACAAAGCAAGTTGATCCCTGCCTCACACCACTTATCCACAGAGCCCTGCTCAGTCAGCTGCCAGCCCGTCTCTCCTGACTTCAACTGTTCGTAAAACAAATTGGTCACACAGTTCTGAATGTGTCTGGACACACATGGACATACACATACAAGCACATGCACACACCCACACACAGAGCAGGTGGGTTGAGCTGTACATGGTCTCCATCTCTGGAGTATTCTTGCAGAAAGGCCCAGATTCTCCAGCCTCACAACTTTCACAGAGCCACAGTGCTTTTCTGTGTGGTGGGTGAATAGCTGTATCTGCAAGCCATTTTTTAAATTAGAAAGGCAAAAGCCAGGCGTGGTAATGCATGTGTGTAATACCAGCACTTGGGAGGCTGAGGCAGGAGGATGGATGTGAATTCAAGGCCAGCCTGGTCTACATATCAAGTTCTAGGACAGCCTGGGCTACTCAGTGAGACCCTGTTTCAAAAACAAAAACAAGACAAAAACAAAAAAAAAGCAAAGAAAAAAAAAAGAATGAATGATCACCATTTTAGCAGACACTACATTAACAATCAGCCACTGAAAACCCTATGAAGGTTGCTATGAGTTATGCACAACTGGACAGCACCTAACAACAACAACATTAAAAATGGGGCTGCAGGTTAGTTCGGCTGGCAGAGTGCTGCTCTGTGCTCTCTGAAGCCTTGGATTTGATCCCCAACAAAAAAATGGGAGAAGGGCTTGGTAGCCCACTCCCCAAAACAATCCTGAAACAATCTGCCATTGAAAACCCTATGAATAGCAGAGAAGTGCTGACAGTGCAGAGTGTGGCACAGTGTTGGACAGCGCTTTATTCTGTTGTACACAGGGTCATTATGAGTTGGACCTGACTCAATGACACCTAACAACAACAAACATTAAAAGTATTTTCCATGTATTATTTCATTTGCCCTTCACAATGACTCTGATCTACACCAACCAACATCTAATAAGGCACAGCTATTCTGTTTTGCCAGAGAAGGATGTGGCAACCCATTCCGAAGGCAATCCCGAAAACAATCAGCCATTGAAAACCCTATGAGGGTTGCCATGAGTTGGACACGACTTGACAGCACTTCACAACAACAACATTCTGTTATACAGACGTGACTGAAGCTTAGGGAACTCTAATATGACTCCTAAAGTCACACAGCTGCGAACAGAGCCAAGATTTGCACTCAGGCAGGCTGAGCTCAGAAAGAGCACCACCCCGCCACTCTGCAGCACCTCATTCCGTGGCTTGCTCATTTATAATTCATCATGATCAGGTCACGTTTGCAGAACCTCAGACAGCAAGCTTAACTGCCCCAGGTTCCTCTTTCCACCAGGCTACACTCATTTCCTTATTTGATAAAGCGCTGCCTTGCTTCCACATAGCTCTTTACAATGTGGTCAACAGCATTTTATTCACTGTTTTGTGCCTCTCTAGCCCCTCCGCCTGCTTCAATTCTCTGGCTAGATTTTGAATGCAATGTTTCCTCACCACCATGTCTTACTCATGTCTTCCACAAGGGGGCACCCTCTGACCATGAAGCTTTTGCTGTCCTTGTCTAAGGCTAAAATATAACCAGTGTCATTCTAATGCTTTCATTCTGTTATAAGAAATGACCTTATTCAGGCTACACTCCTCATTGTTTTTTCATGCAGGGGAAACAACAGTAAAAAAGGAAACCATATAATGTCTGTGGACTGTTGCACCATAACTCATTCACGGGATTTCTATTGGGCTGTATGGAATCCATTATGCAGGATATTGAAGCTTATGAATGGAAACCTAGTAACTCCTCTTTAATAAACATGAGTAACTTTTATTTCTTAAACTTTATTAGGTACTTACTCAAAACATTACTGAAAAAAATTCTTGTTAATAATATGAATGATGATTTTGATTCTGTTTGCATTATTACTACGTCTAAAGGCCCAAAATACAAAGTCTGGATTATTCATAAAGACTGGGAAAATGGCTGGCGTTTGAATGTAAATCTTTGTACGTGAGCTTAATTCCATCTTGACACTTCTCACCAAACCTTGTAAGAAAGGCAGTGGAGCCTACCACAGTGGCCTTTTTGTGCAGCCCGGGAGGCTAAGCCATGAGGTGGCTTCCGGAGCCTCACCGAGGTGAGTCACATCAGAGGACCTGAATGGGTCTCCTTGACCCCTGTGGGCGGCACTAGTCACCAGCCAGAGCCATCGCAAAAAAGGGGGATGAGCATAAAGAAACACAAATCCAAGTCTCATTTTAGAGTCCTGCCTATTTTGTACTCCTCACGGGGAGGGGAGCCTCCTTCCAGCTAAGTCCCAGCCTCTCAGTCCTCTGAGTAGTCGTACCCATTTCTCTGACTCTGGAGGCCCTCTGAAGAGTGACAACTCTCACACCAATACCTCCCCAGACATCACCTCTGATGGGTTTCCCCCGACTTGTATCTTAATGCCTTCCTGAAGACCCCATGGCAATGACTCCTTCCCAGATCTGGGATGGGTCCTAATATGTACCCACTTACCAGGACCAACACCGGGAACAACCTGGCACCTGCCTTTACCTCTTCCCAAGCTTAAGTGTATCAGCCAGTCCTCTCAATTCTGCATCTAAAATATATCTTGTATTTTTCAGTAGAAAATTTTTCCATTGCATGCCCCACTTTTATTATTCTTATTAATTATTATTATTATACTGGTGGGGGGGTTGGACCTAGGGCCTCTCACATACTTTGCAATCACTGTACCACTGGGCTGCTCCCCCAGCCTCTTTCCCATTTTATTATGAGACAGGGTCTTGCTAAGTTATCTAGGCTGCCTCTGGCCTCGAACTTCAAGGCTCCTGCCTCTGCCCCCTGAGTCATGGAGATTACAGGTGTGCTCCACCGTGCCTGGTGCATGATCCAGTTTAGTTAAAGAGTCCACTGTCTGGCCTGGACCACTGGATGAGACTCTCCCTGAGCCCTGTTTCTGGTTTTGCTTTTTCCCCATGACAATCCAGCCCAGTGGATTTCCTTGGCATCCAGTGTGTGTGTGTGTGTGTGTGTGTGTGTGTGTGTGTGTGAGAGAGAGAGAGAGAGAGAGAGAGAGAGAGAGAGAGAGAGAGAGAGAGAGGGGGAGAGAGAGAACACATATATAGATGCTCAATTAATCTTCTTAAAATACAGGTTTGACTGTGATTTTTCCTGCTTAAAACCCTTTAGTGGTTCCTCATTGCACATAAGGACTGGGATTTAGCTCACTTGGTAGAGCACTGTGCTGTGGTCTCTGAGGACCCGAGTTCAATTCCCAGCACCGCAAAAATGGGAGAAGGGCCTGGCAACCCACTCCCAAGGCAATCCCGAAACAGTCAGCATTGAAAACCCTATGAGGGTCGCTATGAGTCGGATACCGACTCGACGGCACCTAACAACAACAACAACATTGCACATACTGTAAAACCCTCCTCACAGGCTTGGTGACCCTCGGTCCCCACTCACCTGCCCAACATCCCCAGCTCCTCGGCTCCTCGCTCCACTTGGCTGCCCTCTGTGGGGTGCGGAGCAGGCCTGCTTGCTCACATTGCAGGCCCTTTTGGGGGTTCTCTTCCTTCAGGCTTTCCCAGACCACACAACTAGACTGTTCCTGGATATTTGCCAGCACCGGAATCATTTCCTTCCTCACATTTTTCTCAGCCTATAATTATTTTAATTTATTTACTTCTCGACTTATTATCTCTTTCTCCATTTGTGTAATCCTGAAATCTGGTCCACCAGTCAAAATCACCGTTAATAACAGAGGTGTGCCGAAGTAGGTAGAAGTAAATAATTGAATTTTGTTTATAAACCTTGGTTTGGGCAAGACAAAAAATTGAGTGTAAATTGGGGTGGTCCTCTAACCATCGTCCTGGCCTTGTACACAATTTGTAGAGGGAGTGCATGGTCACCCCACAAAGGTCTCTGTGTTTTCTGTGGACATTAGCGGTCTGCCAGGGCACCTGCTGGCCTTCCAGGCCTCTGTCCATGGTTTGCAAAGGTCACCAGGGACACTTCCTCTTCTCAGTCACAAGGCCTCCTCCACCAGTGGTCAAACTTGCAATCCTCCTGCCTCTGCTTCCCGAGTTGCCTCACTGTTAGTGCACACCATGCCGGGGCCAGACAGACCTAGCCGATGGCTCAAGCTCAGTCTGCCCCACACTGTCTCTGCAGCCATTTCCACCTGAGGACAGGCACAGAGACCCTTTTGCAGGATCCGTGGACATTTGCGCTTTCGTTACCCTTCAGCGCTCCTGCCCTCTCAGTGCGGGCGCCCCTTCCTAGGAGGAGGAGGAAAGCGTAGATGGAAGCTCTTCTCTCATCTTTGAGGGTCCTTCCCCAAAGATTTTGTCTATATCAAGTCCTGTGTGTTCTTCTGATGGCTGAACCTCCTGAACTCAAAAGCAAAATGAAACTTCCCTCTGCTTTCTGTTTTGACACCACTCCCTGAATCTATGAAACCTCACTGGCTAAAGTGGGGAAAAGAGCTGTAAAGTGAGGTCGGAATTTACATGTGTCTCTGTGTGTGTGTGTGTGTGTGTGTGTGTGTGTGTGTGTGTGTGTGTGTGTACACATATATACATACGCATGGGTGTATTTTAAATAACTCAATGGTTCAAAAGTATTTCTCCATCGCACTAGTAGTGTACCTGGCACATCATCAGTGTTGTAACAGGCAATTGTAAAACTAAAAAACATTAACAGTAAGTGACTGACTGGATGAATGCATAACTCAGTGGGTCAGAAACCTGCAGTTAGGTAAATGGACAGGTCAGATCACGAATCGAGAAGGACAAATCCCATTCCTTACCCTCGAGATCAGTGTTTAATCTTCTATGGCTCCCTTAATTATTCCACTCCAGACCTTCAAAATAGAGACACGTGGTTGATTCTTCACACACAACAATAACCACTTTCCGGAGTTCTTTGAGCTCCCTACAACAAAATATAAGAATAAGATCATTAACATTCCTTCCATAATTAATTTATTATATTGTCTTCTCTATAAGCAAAATACTTTTCGGGATTCTTCCACCAAATTGTTTTATAATATTTCTTCCAAGACAAGAGAGTTACTGAAAATTTAGATTTTCCCAAAAGTAGTTCAAATTGGAAAAAATAAAAATAAAAAAAAGGAATCTAATCTACAGTAAAGGACCTCTTTTCACTGACATTTACAAAAAAATCCATATACTTGGAGAGAAATAATATCACTAATTATGAAAATGAGAACATCCTTGTGCTCTGCAAGAAAGCACTTACACCTTTATGCATCAATTTGTTCATTATTAAAATAAGATTCAAATAAATAATACCTACCCTATGGGATCATGGCTGGGATTTAGCTCAGTTGGTAGAGCGCTGCGCTGCAGTCTCTGAGGTCCTGAGTTCAATTCCCAGCACCACAAAAATGGGAGAAGGGCCTGGTAATCCACTCCCAAGGCAATCCCAAAACAGCCATTGAAAACCCTATGAGGGTCCCTATGAGTCAGATACTGACTTGACAGCACCTAACAACAACAACAACAACAACAACCCTATGGGATCACTTTGGGGGTTAAATGAAAAAGTTCTGTCATGGAACTCAGACTGGCCTTTTTGTCTTTGTAAAGCCTTCGGATTTTAAGAGTTAAGTCATTAAATTACCAAACCACTGAAGACAGGTTTATTTTTACTACTAATCTAAAAGTTTATTCATTTAATTTTTAGAGATTTTTCTAAGGTTTAAATAACCTGTTATAGAGGTTTCTTTATCTGTAATCTTTGCAGAGTAGGTGATCGTTTTTAAAATTTTTTTAGATGCTCTGTATTTATTTAAGATGAATCCTTCCAGGAAATGATGCAACATGTAAACTCTCAATGTGAACATTGCATTTGGTAGCTTTCCATCTGCTCGTATTAACGTTATTTGTGTATGTTTCATAGTCTTAATAATCCTGTCTGTTTCTTCAGGTAGGAGTCATGGCATGTAGATCTTTGTCCACTTCATAGCACCCTGCAGAGTGCCTTTCACGTTGCAAATGTTCAATAAATATTTGAGTGGGAAAAAAAACTTAATAAAAGGTACCATAGAAACTTAGAGCAAACTTCAAACTGGCAAAATGCTGGGGAAAAAATTTAAATCAGATCACAAAGATGTGGTTACCAGTATTGAGCATTAAATTGGAGATTTAAGTCAAGGGAGGGGGCAGAGAGAGAAAGAAAGAGAGAGGGGAGAGGAAAAAGGGGAGAGAGAAGAAGAGGGAGAGGAGGGAGAGAGAAGAAAAAGAAAAGAAAGAAAAAATTAGAAAGAAGGGGAAAAGGATAATTATACGTAAATGATATAATTATCTACATGCAAAATATGAAAGACTTAAGTTCAACATATATTAAGTCAATCATATTCCAAAACACTAACTTAAAAAACTTAGAAATGTTCATTAAAATTAATGTTAAGAAAGTTTTTATAATAGTAGGGATAGACAAAAGTTATTAAGAATCACTCTAGGCCAGGAGCCATGATGCACATCTGTAATCTCAGTCTGCCAGGAGGCTGAGGCAGCAGGATCTTGAGTTTGAAGCCATAGGCAGCCTGAGCAACTTGGCAAGACCCTATCTCAAAATGAAAACTAAAGATGGGGCTGGGGGTACAGCTCAGTAGTAGAGAACTTGCTGAACATGAAAGAGGCCCTGGGTTCAACCCCCCAAGTACTGGGGGGAAAAAGAAAAAGAAAAAAGAATATATCTAACAAAATGTGGAAGACCTTAATGGATTACATTATATAATTTTGTTCCTAAATCTTAAGAAATTGAGAGATATAACATGTTTATGAATAGCAAGACTCAGTATGACAATATTAACTGTATGGATTCAATGTAATTCTGGCTAAAATCTTAACTAGACTTATCACAGATGTTGACAAAATAGGAGTTAACTGGGTTACTGCCTCCAGTCAAACTGGTATAACAAGGACTAGCCTTATCTTACGCTTGAAAAAACAATGAAATGGACAAAATATATGGAACAATTTTTCACGATATTGGTCATAAAGCAACGAAGGAAAATAATCCCTGAAAGATAGAAAACACTTGAGGTGAGCCCTGTTCTTGCCCGGCTTATTGCCTTGAGAGTTTCCACCCAGGTTGCAGTGATACAAAGCCAATGAAAGGCAGGTGAACTTCTGAGTTCAGGAGATGGAGCTGGCAGTGCAGAGAGCCCATGCGGCTAGGATGCAAGGGACAGAGTAGCAGAGAGAAGAGGTCACAGAGAGGGCACCCTCAAAGTCAGCAGAGAACCCTTGATTTTTCCGGTACACACCAGTGAGTGCATGTGTGTGAGTAAATTGCCCAAAGTTAAGGAAAGAAATACTTGGAAGGATCAGAGGTACCACTACCTGGTGCTCACACAGGGGTACATGCAGAGCTTATTCCCATAGATCAGAATAGAAAACCACACAATGTGTGCACCCTTGGACAGAGTTCGTAGAAGGGTCTATGTCAAGAGTCTTCCATCCATGCGCTAACCAGACCCGACCCTGCTTAGTTTCTGAGATCTGCTGAGATCAGATGCCAGGGGGCTATGGCTGCATTACAATATAAAAACCAAAACTTTAAAAATTTTTAGGAAAACAGAGAATCTTTTTGAATCTGAGGTAGACAAATGTTTCTTAAGACAAAAGCATAAAGTATAAAAGCATTGGCTAAATTTATGCTATAATTTAAAAACTTCTGTTAACCAAAAGGTAACTCAGAGTAAGTGAAAAATCAAACTCCTATAGGGGCAAAGGTAACTTCGACACATATAATTGAGAAACTGTTAGCACCCGGGATATACACAGAATCAAAAAGGAAAAGGTGAACAATCCGGTTTTGGGAAAACAGATAAAAAATATAGTTTACAGATATGTGACCATAGAAGATTTTCACCTACCCTGGTTGTTGTTGCTGTTAGGTGCCTTAGGTGCCGTTGAATTGGGTCCAGCTCATAATGACTGGATGTACAACAGAGCGAAACAACCTGACGCTGTGCTACACCTGGGTTGTCGATGGCTGATTGTTCTGGGAGTGGGCTGCCGGGTCCTTCTTCCAAGCTTACAGCATCCAGTACTCCCAGCCAGTCTCCCATCCAAGGACTAACTCAGGCCCAGTAATAGAACACCAATGTTACCTGGTAAATTGCTTCCTAGAATTAAAGGCACCGTGCAGTGTGGTGTCACGTGATTTAGCTCTAGCCAATGAGCTCCAGGGAAAGTGATGACTAGGGCTTTCAAGACCTTAAAGGAGTTGTGCTTAGCCACTAATCACCCCTTTGGCCTCTTCTGCTTCTTTCCCTTCTTCCAGCCAGCAGTGTGCACATAATGGTTGAAATTCCAGCAGCAAAGTTTCAACTAGAAGGTGATTTTGGAAATGGAAGCCATGAGCCTGGACGAAACAGAAAATAGGTCCCTGGATTCCCAGGTGTCACTGTGAAGGCTCTGAATGGCCCACCTCCAGCTTGCTCTGTGTGGTGGAGGCAGGCTCGAGTATTTTGTTTCAGCTGCCATCATTTTGTTGTATATTGTTATGCTTGCTTCTCTTTACATCCGACACAGATGGACATGATATACAGCTGTAAATAGGGTCGAAAAATATGCAAAGCAGCTAGCATGCGGCCAAGCCGTGGGAAGCAGTCCATGGTAAACAACTTCAGGATAGTGATTACTTGTGAAAGACGACTCAGGGGGAGGAGACAGATGTATACACGGCGTGTCCTGTTTGTTTTGTTTTATTTTTAGGCCCTTTGGTATGTCTTAAACACTGGTGTAGTACCACGGAAGACTCCCAAGCAGAAAAGGCCTCCAGAGCTCTCCAAGTGGAAAGCACCTGCAGCTCTTCTTCCAAAGTTACCCTAGCCTTCCATCTCCCTCCACGTCCCTTTCCTCCCAGAGACCCCAGCTGGATAGAGGGCAATGAACTTGCTGATTCTCTTGATTCTTTGGAGGCCAAGGAGCCAGCCATCTGTTCCCTCTCTTCTGCGCTATCTTGCCCCTCCGAGGGAATCTGGGGTACCGAGACACCCGCCTTAAGCCACAAGCCATGAAAATGTTCCTCCTTCCTTCCTGGTGGCACCTCAGCCTGCTTTGCTGGAGAGAAAGAAGTGGGAGGAGAGGACATGGGCCTCTGTCATCTTTCTGCCAGGGCTGAGGGCGGTTCTCCCCCACATAAAGCCATCCTGTGCCCATGGCATCCTTGCAGAGCTTTGCTGTGTGGCCAGCAGCTGCTTGGTACCTGACATCAGGCCGCCATCTCCCCACCGTGCTCAGAGATGTCACATCCATTGGGCATTTCAGAGCACGCCAAGATCAGAACCGCTTCTACGACAGCAAGCAATTTCCCCTGGAACGTTTCATAGATGGGTTGATGTGATTAGACAGTGGGCCTTGCTTAGAAGATGTTATAGACACGACCACTTATACGAAGATGGAAGTGATGTTTGGGGGAAAATGCCAAGTTGCAACTCTGAGGGGGAGAAGATCTTCCATTAACCTTGTACCTACTAGGCTGCCTATTAATTTCAAATGATAAAGGGATGTTGGATAAAGCTAATTAGCATAAAACACTCTCCAGCTTCGCAGAGCTTCAACAAATAGCAACAAGAATGAAAGACATTTGGGGATGGAGCTGCTCCAAGAGACTATTAAAAGTGACGGTGTCTTCACTTTCTTTCATCTTGAGTGTTCTACGTGCTAAGTCCTAAGGCAATTGCTAAGTGATCTTCTAAATCCTCTCTTCTTCCTGTCTTTTCTCTCCTCTGTGATTTAATGGCCTGGCCTTCTCTGCAGAGCAGAGACAAATGATGGCTTGGACATCCGGGGAAGGAATGACTTGAGTCCACCTGATATCCATCCCAGCTGGGAGTCCTTCCACCTACTGGGCACTGCTGCTTTGAAATTCTTGGTGCACCTGTCCTGATGAGCTTTCAGCACTTGAGAGTGTGGGCTGAGGCAGCTATGTTCCACCTGCTTCTGCTCCAGACTGGAAACCAAGAGCACAGGGTCTGTCTTTGACCCCCCTTACCTCTCTGTGCCCTTATCCTTTACCATAACCCCAGGCCGTATCCACACAGCTAAGTCTGTGTGTGATGGTGACTCTGTTTCCCAAATATATCCCCAGGTATACTCTTGCAGGTAGATTTTTAAATGCTCACTGTACTCTTGTCTCTGGGAAGATCAGTATGGAAGACACAGGAGGTATCTAAGGTATGGAATTTTCTGTCACGATAAGGAACGTGGAGGGGAGAACCATCCCTTGCTAATTTTTATTTTTCCAATGCCCATAATGAGCAGACATTTAATAACTTCTGTGTGTGTGTGACACTGGGGATTGAATCCAGACCTTGGAAAGCACTCTACCACTGAGCTACATCCCCAGCCCTTTTTTATTTTTGTTTTGAGAACTAAATTGCCCAGGCTGGCCTTGAACTTGCTATGTAGCCCAGGGAGCCCTCAAACTTGTGATTCTTCTGCCTTGGCCTCCTAAATAACTGGGATTATACGCATGTGCCATCTGCCTAGTTTAATAATAATTTTTCAGTGAATGAAAGCATACATACACACACACACACACACACACACACATCAAACAACTAAATAACAAATGATAGTGCCATATAAAATAATTACCAAAATTTGATACTAACCCTGAGAACTACAGAAGCTAAGTAATGTACAGAGGCAATGATAATTATGTGTATGGCTAGCATTTAATGAGTGTCTACTATGTGCCATGGAGTTTTCTTAGTGCTTTATATTATGTAATCTATCACAAGAGTGAAATGTGTATTAGCTAAAGTAATGATTCCTGCTCTAAAAAATTCCAAAATGTACAATAGTTTAACAGAATAGCATTTTAATTAACTTACATCCATTATATCCATTGTGAATATTCTTACTAGGCAGATGGTTCTTCCCCAAATGGAGATCCTGAGCCTCAAGTTTCCCTCCCCCGCATTGGCCCTTCATTTCAAAGGTGTGGCTTTGTAGGTGTTCTGAGCACTGACACAAAGCATTCAAATAAGGGAACAGCAGATATAGAAGTTATCCCCACTTCCAAACTGCATTAACAAAAAGTGACACACATCACTTCTGCTTGCATTTCACTGAAGTAACCACAAACCCCTACACAGATGCCATGGAAGCCAGGAAATGTAGTTCTTAGACAGGGAACTCCCTCACACAACAATTCTACACTACATAGGGGAACAAGAATCCTCCATCTTTGAGTATCTTCCATTTTGCAACTGAAGAAAATAATGCACATCAAAGTTAAACAAATTGCCTAAGACCAGAGTGGCAGAGTGCATTGTATTCCGTGGAAACATTGCCATTTAAATTATTGCATTTTTTTGATATTTGCTTTGTTGGTAATTATGGGTTCCTATTACTATAAAATGAACACTATTAGATGTACCCAGAGGGAAATGTGATGGACAAATTCAACTGAAAACTTAATAAGGATCAAACCATCCATGCAACTTCACTTCTTCCTTTGTGTGGACAGTTTTTGTTGTCACAAACACTGGGCTACAACATGGATTTAATGATCAAATCCAGAGTTGATAAATGTCCTATAATGTCTAAGACGGTGTGGCTCTAAGAAGAATTGTCCCATTCAAAAAAAACAAGTGATGTTCCTATGTGACAGTAGATTAAGGCTGTCCTTTGTGACAATGTCCCACCATGTCAGTGTGGACAGAATGTGTGCACTAGTAGAATATTTGGATGGAGTAGATTCTGGAGTTGGAAGGTTTCAATCTGAGTTCAGTCCTGCCTCTTGCCAGGTAGATTAGGGGAAGGTAGATTATGCAAATTGCTAAAGTAAGAGATGGAATGGCTCAAATTGAACAGGGAAGAGAAGTCCACTCAGGAGAGACTTAGCTGTGGGGATACAGGCTGGGGTTGTGGTCAGGTAGAAGGGTGAACCTCAATTAGGAGAGAGAGAGATGTAGTGGGTCACACATAGCCCTTATATTCCTGATGTTGCTGGTCCTGGATGGAAGCATATGGAGCATAGCTGGAGAGAAAGGTGGAAATTAAGTGGGCCTAAGGAGGGTGGGGGGAACAAGCTGTGTGTTGTGAGAGTGAGATGGCTCTTCCAGCTTTCCCTGTTACTGTATGTTTGGGGTCATTCCACCATAAAATACTGATCTGACCTCCCACTACAGTGAGGCTGTATGTCTACACTCTGTTGACAATCACTGCAAAACATGTGGCATGCTTACTGTGTTTGGTTGTAAGTTTGGTTATAAAACTGTTGTTATGCTATGTGCATCCATACAGGTGTCTAATTTAACCCAGCCCCTGGAACAGGGTCTGGTGCAGGGTAGGAGGTGACTTGGTAATGGGGAATGAAGGCAGCATAAGTGAGTTCTCTTGAGCTCTCCATCAAGAATGAGGAGACCAAGACCACAAAAAGTTCAATAACTTGGCTCAAGTTAAATGGTGCAATCCTAATTTCAATTCCAAAGATTCTCCCAGGCTAAGCCGTGGGTAAAAAGTGACTAGGAAAGTATTAGTTTCCTATGGTGACATTATAGGGATCAGTGAGCTAAAATGGACTGGTATTAACCATTTTGAACCAGATAATCATATTATCTACTATGCTGGGAATGACAATTTAAAGAAAAATATGATTGCATTCATCATCAAAAAAGACATCTCAAGATCTGTCTTGAAGTACAATGCTCTCAGCGATAGAATAATATCTGTACACCTACAAGTAAAGCCAGTTAATATGACTATTATTCAAATTTATGTGCCTACTACTAAGGCTGCAAATGAAGAAAGGAAAGATTTTTACCAGCTTCTGCAGTCTGAAATTGATCAAACATGCAATCAGGATGCACTGATAATTACTGATGATTGGAATGCAAAAGTTGGAATCAAAGAAAAAGGCTCAGGAGTTGGAAAATATGGCCTTGGTGTCAGAAACGATGCTGGAGATTGTATGAAGGAATTTTGTCAGATCAATAATGTTTTCATTGCAAATACATTTTTTTTCACCAACATAAATAGTGACTATATACAGGCAATTCATCAGATGGGACATGTTGTTGTCAGGTGCCATTGAGTCAGTATCTGACTGATAGCGACCCTAAATACAACAGGGGAAATAGTATTGTCAGTGCTTCTCTGCTATTCATAGGGTTTTCAATGGTGGACTGATTTTTGGGAGTGGGCTGTCTGGTCCGTCTCCCAAGACTATATCACCTGGTGTTCTCAGGCAGTCTCCCATCCAAGGAATAACCAGGCCTGACCCTGCTTAGCTTCTGAGATATGGCAGGATCAGATGCCACGGGGCTATGACTGCAGGCAAATGGGACATACAGGAACCAAACTGACTACGTTTGTGGAAAGAGATGACGGAAAGCTCAATATCAAAAGTCAGAACAAGACCAGGTGCTGAGTGTGGCTCAGACCATCAACTGCTCATATGCAGGTTCAAACTAAAACTAAGGAAAATTACAATAAGTATAGGAGAGCCAAAGTTTGACCTTGAGTATATCCGACCTGAGTTCAGAGGCTATCTCAAGAATACACTTGATGTGTTAGACACTAATGGTGGAAGACCAGATGAGTTGTGGCATGACATCAAAGACATCATTCATGAGGAATGGAAAAGGTTATTAAAAAGATAGAAATAAAAGTCCAAATTTATGTCAAAACAGACTCAGAAGCTTTCCCCTGAACATCAAGCAACTAAAGTAAAAGTAAGACATGATGAAGTTAAAGAACTAAACAAAAGATTTCAAAGGGCAGCTCAAGAAGACAAAATCAAATATGATAATGACATGCATAAAGAGCTGGACATAGAAAATCAAAAGGGGAAGAACATACTGTTTTTCTCAAGCTTAAAGAATTGAAGAAAAAAATTAAGCCTCAAGTGGCAATAGTGAAGGATTCTATAGGGAATATATTAAATGATGCAGGAAACATGAAAAGATGGAAGGACTGTGTAGAGTCATTATACTAAAAAGAATTCAAGAGATTGCATATGGTCAGTAACCAGTGGTACTGAAGGAGCAAGTGGAAGCTGCCTCAGAGGAATTGGCAAAACACAAGGCTCCAGGAATTGATGGAATACCAATAATGATGTTTCAATAAACAGATGCAGCACTGGAGGTGCTGACTTGTTTATACCAAGAGATTTGGAAAACAGCTACATGGCCAACTGATTAGAAGAGATTCACATTTGTGCCTATTCCCAAGAAACAGGATCCAATCAAATGCAAAAATTACCAAATGATTCATTAATATCTCACACAAGTAAAATTTTGCTAAAGATCATTCAAAAGTGACTACAGCGGTATATTAACAGGGAACTGCCAGAAAATCAAGCCAGATTCAGAAGGCTGGTTTACTAAGATGTATAAACCCTGTCTCTGGTTGGAAAATAATGTCTTCTTTATGCAGTCCTTGCGTGGTCCTCTATATTCACACCATAGAACCTGTGGCTGTCTTTTAAAAGTTGTGGGATCCATAGAGCCAGAGTTGCAGACTCAAGAGCCCATAGATCTGGGCTCATTTGCCCAGTCTTAGGGAGTGAAGCTGCCGCTCACTGCCGGACCACCATGGCTGTGGAGAAACCCGTGCCTATTGCCAAGTTACTCTCATTTCTGGGAGAAACCCAAAACTCTGGTTTTGTGTGAATGCTCTATTTTTACATGTTGTTCACAACTTCTAAAAGTTCAGAACCAAATGCTAAAAGTATTTTCTGGTTCCAGGCCATATTTGATCACAGGTCTCTGGTCCTGCAGAAGAGATTCAAGAGGAGCTGGGTGTGAACAGAGCACACTGCTTTGGGGAGGTGGCCTCCAGCTCCTGGGCCTACCAGTGCATTTTCTGGGTTGTCAGGAGCTCTTTGCCAAGATCCTAGTCCCTGAGCACCTTGACTCCCCTCCACAGACCCCATTCTACTTCCTATAACTTGTCTGCCTTCAGCTGAGCCCCTGTTGTGGCCAGCAGCTGATGAGCCTGGCAGGACCATGTGCTATTTAGATGTGATCTTGGAGGCTGTGCTGAATTCCCTAGAAAATCGAATTCAACAGCTAACAGGACGTGGTTTTGTTGTTTTTTGTTTGTTTGTTTCCATAGCAGTTTGCCCTCTCCTAATCCCACAAAATGCCTCTGCCTTACAAGAACCAGTCGTTAGCCTGAAATGTGTGTGAGGGTGGTGAGACATGTACTGGGGCACCCTGGAATGAGGAAAAGCAGCAGTCTCTCTGGATAGGGTCCTTGTGCTAATCTGTAGCCCAAGCACTGGCATGGCTGTCCACTGGAGTAGAAATGTGTGCTATGCTGGCCCTGCTTTGTCTATCAACTATGCCTTGTGCTTGACAATTGGAACCTGGTGATCACAAACCACCAGGTCTCAAGCTGGTACCCTAATACAAATTTCAGACTCTCATGAAGCCTGTAAGAGAGAAGGGACATATTGTGCTATGAAGTATTTGAATAGTACAGCATGGCATGTGATAGCTTATTATATTTTTATTTTATTTGGGGGAAGTATAGAAATTCTTTTTTTGTCTAACTTTGACTTAATTGGTGTCTATCATTGAATGGAAAAACTTTCACTATGTATGAAGTGCCTGCAGCCGGACCACTATGGCATCCGATCCCATCAGATCTTGGAAGCTAAGCAGGGTTGGGCCTGGTTAGTACTTGGATGGGAAACCACCTGGGAACACCAGGTGCTATAGGCTTGGGAGAAAGACCCTTCAACTCACTCCCAAAAAATAATCTGCCATTGAAAACCCCATGAATAGCAGAGAAGCACTAACAATACTGTTTTACTTGTTGTACATAGGGTAGCTATGAGTCAGACACCAACTTGATGGCCCCTAACAACAACAACATCATTGAATGGACTCTATTTCACTGCTCATATGCGGTCTGAAGAAATTGTGAAAATGTGTTCTTCAAGCAAGTGACAGAATCAGTACAGAATTTCCAGTGAGTAATATTTATCTTTTTGGTGTTTGCATTGCTGTGATCATTGGTATGATGATGGCCATCTATTGAGACTGGATTTTATTTAGAGTCCCTGAGAAAGTTCTGATACCCTAGCTTCACATCACTGTGGAGGGAGGACTGAGGGATATTTACAGAACCTATTCAGCACTTCAACTGCCAGTGATTTTTAAAAGGTGTCCTAAACAATAATAATAAAATCAGTGAGCCACTCTATCTGGAAGCTGCTTAATTTATGGCCATATGCTGCTCAGTCAGAAAACTGGACTGATCTACATGCACGCATATTCTTTGAGGCTCAGTTTGCCTCCTGAGTTTCTAACAACTGAATGATGTTAAGACACACATGCGAAATATTAGTTACCAATAACATGGTGGGCCCATGTGCTTCCTTGGCTGACATTTACTACCTATTGTGAACTAACACTGACATGTGCAGTGTGTGAGATGTCAGAGTTTTTATACTACTCAGAGGACAACTCAAGAGTTTAGAAAGATTAAAACTGTCTAAATGTGTCTGAATGAGTATTTAGAATAAAACTTATTTTTGTTTAGTTTTTTTAGAAATTTTTTGACCAAATTTTATGGAATTCCTTCTAAGAAATTCTTGAAGAACTGTTTCTTAGAATTAATTTCCCTGTTCTCTGTGTCCTTCATACCATTAAATAAACTAGTGTCTAAGACAGTAGAACAATAATAGAGAACATCAGCAAAATCAAAAGTTGATTGTTTGAAAAAGTCAACAAATTGACAAAACTTTAGCTAGACTGAGCAAGTCAATTAGAAGATGCAAATAAAGTCAGAAATGAGAGTGGTAGCATTACTATCTGCTTCATAGAAATAAAAAGGGTTATGAGAGACTGTTGTGAACAATTACACACTACAGATTAGACAACCTAGATGAAATGGAGAAATTCTTAGAAACACACAATTTACTCAGAAAAATGGAAAATTTGAACAGATCTATAAAAGTAAAGAAATTGAATTAGTAATCAAAACCCTCCAAGCAAAGAAAAGTCCATTACCAGATGGCTTCACTGGTGAATTCAACCAAATATTTAAAGAAAAATTGATACCAATCCTTCTCCAACTTTTCCAAAAAATGGAAGAGGAGAAAACTCACTTGTCCTGTCAGGTCTGTGTTACCAATACCAAAACCAGACAAGGACACCACTGGAGAAGAAAATCAGAGACCACTGTCCTTATTAATGTAAATGCAAAAGTCATTAACAAAATACTAGCAAACTCAAACCCACAGCAAAGAAAATGGATTATATACCATAGCCAAGGGGGATTTATCCCAGGAATGCAAAGGTGGGTCAACATAAGGAAATCAATCAACATAATATACCATATTAATAGTACAAAGGAAAAAAGCCACATAATCATTTCAATTCCTTTTTTCTTAAAAAGCATTTAATGTAATTCAACATCCTTTTATGGTGAAACCACTCCAACAACTAGAAACAGAAGGGAACGTCCTTCGCATGATGAAGGGAATTTATGAAAATCTCACAACTAACATACTCGATGGTGAAAGACTGAAAACTTTCCCTCTATGATCAAGAATTAGACAAGGATGCCCAGTTTCCCAGTATTATTCAGAATTGTACTGAAAGCTCTAGCCTGGGCAATTAGGCAAGAAAAAGAAATAAAAGGCATCCAAATTGGGAAAGAAAAAATAAAACTATCTCTATATACAAAGGACATGATCTTATACATAGAAAATCCTGAAGAATCTACAAACTACTAAGGTTAACCAATGAATAGCAAAGTTGCAGAGTACCAGATCAACATACAGACATTAGTTGTGTTTCTGTGCACCAACAAAGAACAATCTGACAAGGTAGTTATGATAACAATTTCATTTACAATAGCATTCAAATAATGAAATACTTAGAAATAAATTTAACCACAGAAGTAAAAGACTTGTACACTAATAACTATGAAGCATTGCTAAAACAAAGACCTAAATAAATGGAAAGGATATCCCATGTACATGGATGTAGTATTATCCAAAGTGATCTACAGATTCAGTGTGGTTCCTGTCAAAATTCTAATAACCCTTTCTGCAGAAATGGAAAAGTCAAATGAAATTTCAAGGAGCTTCAAATTGCCAGAATAGTATTGAAAAAGAAAACTAAAATTGGAGGATGCATACTTTCTGACTTCAAAGCTTACTGTACGGCTACAGATATCAAAACACTATAGAACTAGTATAAAGAAAGACATATAGACAAATGTAATAAAACCAATATATCTGTGGCTAACTGATTTCTGACAAGGGTGTCAAGATTATTCAATGGGGAAAGAATAGTCTCTTCAACAATGGTAGGAAAACCTGGATATTTGCATGCAAAAATGAAAGACTGCTATTTCACACCATATACAAAAATTAACCCACAATGAATCAATGACTTCCATGTATGTGCTAAAACAATAAAACTCTTAGAAGGGAACATTGGGGTTAATCTTCATGACCTTGGGTTTGGCAATGGACTCATAGATATGACACCAACAACTTGAAAAGCCAAAGGGAAAAAACTGGACTTCATTAAAATGAAAAACCTTTGTGTATCAAAGGATATTATTGAGCAAGTAAAAAGACAACCTACAGACTTGGAGAAAGTGTTTGCCAGTCATACACATTTCTCCTAAGGAAACATACAAATACAAATATTTAAAAAGCACATGAAAAGATTTTCAGTCATTAGAGGAATGCAAATCAAAACCACAATGAGATAGTACTCCACACCAACTGGGATAAGTATAATTTAAAAAAAAAACATGGAAAATAAGTGTTGACAAGGATGTGAGGAAAATTGAAACTCTTGTATATTTCTGATGGGGATAAAAATACTTTAGCCATTGGGAAAAAGTTTGGTGGTTCCTCAAATAGACAAACAATTTTACCATTATGACAGAACAATTCTACTCCTGGATATAGACGCTAAAGAATTGAAAACAGGTGTTTTTTTTTTTTTAATCTATGTGCACATATGTTCACAGCAACACTATTCACAATAACCAAAATGTGGAAATAATCCAAATATCTATCAACAGATGAATGGGTAAAGAAATGGTGGTATATCATTACAATAGGATATTATTTCACCATAAACAACGAAGTATTGATACTTGCTGCAATGTGGATGAACTTTGAAGAACTGCTAAGTGAAAAAAAGCCAAACATAAAGGTCACATACAATATGGTTTCATTTTTATAAAATATCCAAAATAAGTAAATCCAGAGAGATAGAAAGTAGATTGGTGGTTGCCAGGGGCTGGGGGTGGGATGGGGAATAGGAAATAACTGATTAATGGACATGGGGTTTCTTTTAGGGAGATGAAAATATTTTGGAACTGGATAAAGGATGTGGTTACCAATTATCATGAAGCCAGTGAGCTGTACACTTTAAAATGATTCATTTTACATTATGTGAGTTTCACCTCAATTTTTTAAAATTACTTTATTGAGAAATAATTTTCATGCAATAAAATTTGCCCAAGTTACAAGTATATCAGTGAATTTTGATATTTATACACAGCCATGTAACTACCACCTAAGTCCAGATATAGAACCTTGCCCTTCTTGCAAAGTACCTTTGTATTCCTTCCTGGCTGTACCTCCACCTTGACCACTTGGGTCAAGCAACCACTGATGTGTTTGCTCACACTATAAGATAATGTCCCCTGTTTTTGATCTTCTTATAAATCAAAAATAAATTCCTTTAAAGCCAACTTATTTTGATCGACACATTTTTAAAGTGACATTTTGCTGACATATCAGGGATGTACTCCTTTGTAAATCCTGAGGAGATTTCATTGTATCCCTAAGCCACTTTTTTTTTAACCTAGTCATCATTGAGTTGGTTTCATTTCTTTTAGGGAAATACCTAAAAATGCAGTTGTTGTATCATAAAGTAAATGTGTGTTTAATTTCACATAAATATCTTTTTAATCTAACTTTCTCCCAATGCTTGAAACATTTTACTCTCCCGTCAGTAGTAGCAGTGTTAATTGTTCCACATCCTCATCGAGACTTGATACAATCACGCCTTTTAATTTTAGATACCATAACAAGTGTATTTCATTGCACTTATGATGTCAAACATTTTCTATTTGGCACCCATGTATCTTCTTTTGTGAAGTATCCAAGTTTTTGACTCATTTTCTGAGCTTTTAAATTACTATTAAAATTACTATTACACTATTCAGATTTTGCAATTGAGTGCAAAACATGATATTTCTCTTCTTTCCCCCATTATCCTTTTGTACTGCCTCTTCCCACCTTCTTTAGTCCTTTTCCCCTCTCTATAGTCACCTTCTACTTTCATATTAAAATAGTGAATTTATAAGGAAATATAGCACCCACATTTGAGAGAAAACATGTTTGACTTTCTGGGTCTGGCTTACTTCACTTAAAATGATGCTCTCTATTTTCATCCGTTTTTCAACAAATGCCATAATTTCACCTTTCTTTATCGCTGAATAAAACTCTATGGTGTATATATACCACGTTTTCCTTTTCCATTCATTTCTTTATCCATGAATCTGTTGATTCCATATCTTGACTGTTGTGAATAGCACTGCAATAAACATGGATGAGCAGGTACCTCTATGGTACGTTGACTTATATTCCTTTGAATATATACCCAGGAGTGGTATAGCTGGGTCATACAGTCTTTCTATTTTCAGTTTTTTGAGGAGCCTCCATAGTGATTTCCATGGAGGCTGCACCAACCTTCATTCCCAGTGTAAAAAATTTCCTTCCTCACTGAATCCTCACCAGCATTTGTTGTTTGTTTTGATGATGTTAGGCATTCTGACTGGGGTAAGATAGCATCAGTGTGGTTTAGATTTGCATTTCCTTGATGGCTGAGGATATCAAACTTTTGTGTTTATTGGCCATTTGTATTTCTTCTTTTGAGAACGGTCTGTTCAATTCATTTGCACATTTTTCAATTAGATAATTAGCATTTTTTGGTTTTTAATTTTTTGAGCTCTTTATATGGTCTAGATATTAATCCCCTGCCTGATGTATAGCTGGCAAAGATGTTCCCCATTCTGTAGGCTGTCTCTTCACTCTGTTATTTGTCTCCTTTGCTGTGCAAAAGCTTTTTAATTTCATTTGTCAATTCTTACTGTTGTTTCCTGCACCATTGGGGTCCTTTTCAGAAGTTCCTCCCCTATGTTTTCCTCTAGGAGCACAGGGTGAGAGAGGGGGATCTCGTTTCAGTTCTCCCAGCACCATTTCTTGAAGAGGCTATCTTTTCTTAAAGTTATAAATTTTTGGCGTCTCTGTTGAATGTCATATGGCTATAGCTGCATAAATTTATTTCTGGATTTTCTCTTCTATTCTATTGGTCTACATATCTGTTTTTGTACCATGCTGCTTTTGTTACTATGGCTCTGTAGTATAATTTGAAACCAGTATTGTGATACTTTCTGCATTGTTCTTTCTGCTCAGATTACTTTGGTGATGTGGGGTCTATTGTCCTTCAACATGAATTTTAGGACTGTTTTTCTATTTCTGTGAAGAATATCACTGGAATTTTGATGGAGATTGCATTGAATATGTTAATTGCTTTCACTAATATAGCCATTTTCACAATATTAATTCTTACAATCCCTGAGCAAGGGAAGTCTTTCCATTTGCTAGTGTCTTTGAAAGGAGTTAAAATCTTAGGTACATTCAGAGAATGGGGTTTGGAGGAGTGGGAAATCAGTTGAGCAAAATGGTTGCCTGGAAATGGGAAAATAATTGACTGAAATGATTAGAAGAAAGCTAGTGCGTAGAATAGGTTTCATTCACTTAAGTGTTATTTCTTTAAAGTTTCATTCTCTTAGATATGAAGGGTGATCTCATCACTGAAAAGTCCCCAGTGGTTCCTTGAATAACAGGTTACCAGCACCAAAAGTGACTTCTAAAATAATTGGTCAAGGCTCAGACCACATTTAGGTAGAAACCTATCAGCTAGCACCAACTCAGCCTGAGGAGCTATAAAAGCCCCCAGACAATAGTCCCACCTCAGCTACACATGCAGGTCCCCCTCCTGCTGTGGCAGCTTCTCTCTTCCTGTCCTTTTAAATAAAAAACTTACCCCATAAGGGCCACCCATCTCGGGACCCCTCCTGCTGCGAAGGCTTTTCTATCTCTTTAAATAAAATGCATGTGGTCTGTGAATTCATTGTTTTGTTTGTGAGCCCAGAAATTCAGCAAACAGCAACCCCAGACAGTGGGACTACACTTACTCTGGTAACATTTTCATCCATTTCTTTCTTTAGTGTTTTAAAGTTTTCACTGCAGAGCTCTTTCACTTCCTTAGCTAGGTATAGTCCTAGGGATTTTATTCTTTTTAAAGAATTTCTCAGCATCTTGTCATCCTACCTTCCCACTCTGGGTTGTGGCACGTGGCCCCCAGGCTCCCTGACCAGTGATTATTCTTTGTTTTATGACCCCAGAGTAGCTCAATCTCACATAAGAGGTTCCCTCTCAAGATGGCACCTGGCCATGGCCCTTCAAGATAGGGAGTGTGGCAAAATGAGTCTCTTCTCCAGTGCTGACCCCACCAATCAGAAAAAGCCACTGTCCCATCAAATCCCCCAAATGGATCCAAAGGCTTCAAGGATTGTGGGCTTGTCCTGCCAATCTGCTTAGCAGGGCATCTGGCTTATCCTTTTGGGAGAGGCCTCTCACTCCCCTGCCCGATGAGAAGCTGGGGCTGGAGATGAGGCCTGCTCACTCCCTCTCATTGCACAGCCCCTCATTCCCTGCCATGTTTGTCAACTATGTGCACATGGATCACCTGGAGACCCTGTTAAATGCAGATTCTGATTCTAGCATGAGGCAGAATTTGGTGCGTGTTTGCTTGTTTGTTTAAGAGATGAGGTCTTCCTGTTGCCCAAGCTGGCTCCAAATTCCTGGCCTCAGCTTCCAGAGTAGCGGTGTCTACAGGTGTACGAGTACTTCTTTCTTGGTTAAGATCTACAAATCTTTTATATGAAACTTAAAAAACAAGGGAAAAAGCTTATAAATCTTACCTCTTCATCAACCTATATTGAATTGCTTTTGAGTGTGTTTTTTTGATAAGTGCAAAACTTTAAATAATCCTTGTAGAAATGCTGCATTATGCTATCATTTCCTTCTGAACATTGGGATAATTTTCAAAGGAGTCTAAGTTTAGTTCTGCAAAGCCAAACTTTTTATCCCTGCTAAGTTTATTTATAAGTAGAAGTCATTCCCTGACCATATCTACCATAGAAAAATATCTCAAAGCACAAGAGAGCTGTTGCAATAGAAATTATAAGATATTATGCATGCCTGGATAGATCACCTGGGAGAAGAACCTGGCAACCCACTCCCAAAAATCAATCCACCATTGAAAACCCTATGAACAGCAGAGAAGCACTGACAATAGTGTTTCGCCTGGTGTACACAGGGTCGCTATGAGTCAGATACCAACTTGACGGCACCTAACAACAAGATAGATCACCAGGCTGGGATTTAGCTCAGTTGGTAGAGCACTGCTCTGCAGTCTCTGAGGTCACAAGTTCGATTCCCAGCACCACAAAAATGGGAGAAGGACATGGGAATCCACTCCTGAGGCAATCCTGAAACAATCAGCCATTGAAAACCCTGTAAAGGTCACTATGAGTTGGACACAATTTGACAGCACCTAACAACAACAGATAGATCACCTATTTATAAAATATTAAAGAAAGATAAGAGTGCAGTCAGTCCTCAGATACATTGGAAATCTGAAATATAATGAAAAGCCCTTTGACAATCACATTGGTTTACCATTTACCACCACTTAATGGATTTAGCACTGATATGAGTGAGTTCCTGGTCTCAGGTGTGAAATCTGGGAAAACTAATTATTGGGCAGTATATGTGGTGGCGAAAGATCATGCAGTTGGACTCAGGAGTCTTAGGATGACCACTCGCTTGTAGTCATCATCATTGGTCTTACTTTATGGCTATAGAAGCTGAGGTCCCAAGAGGCTAAGTCACTGTCTGATACTCCTCCGGTGATAAGCCATACTTTCAGTCTTTGGGACCCCAGAGCCCAAGCTCCTTTTGCTGTTCTATATAAGAAGTGATATTGTTAGGAAGTCACATAGATTTTCCAATTCATTTCCCTGTTTGTCCTAGTGCATATGGGCAATTTGATTAGAAGTAAATTTAAAAGGAAAAAATGCTAGCTTTAAAAAATCTAATCACTGATAAAAAACTTTGAACCTCTAGTCTTCCTTATGTTTCAGTGATATATCTAGTATTTCTCATTATCTGACATAGTATTTTGCCCCATTATGAGGCCAGGAAAACATAAACATGTACTGTAACATATATACATGCACACACGTATAAATTTCCATGAAAATGATAAAAGGAAAACCAGAGAGAAAAGCCAGTTAATTTTTTAGGATTGTCATTGAGTTTCTTTTGGATTTTAGATATGTTTACTGCTTTCTATGAACAAAGATGGGTTAAGAAACAGTCCTAAAGCCTTGACTGCAAGTGAATGAGATGTTTTCTTGCTGTATGCCATCAGATATGTTTATATTTGGTACTGAGTTTCCTCATTAACTTCTGTGCTGCAAGTGTTTACATGTCAATTTTCCCTTTCTAGTCAGCTTTATGTCGCCTACAAAAATTGAAACGCAGATGAAGCAGTCTCTCTGGGTTTTCTGCTGTGCTGGATAAGTAGAGATCTGACAAATTTCCTAGGCTACTTTCTGACTAACCGGCTGTCTATTCAGGTAATCCTTTGTTAGTCATTATCTTCAAAGGAGTAACAGTTCTGTGTTCTGTGTGATTGGAGGGCTTCATGTGTTGGGTTGTCAAATTTAGCAAGTAAATATTTAATTAGAACACCCAATTAAATTTAGATTTCACATAAATAGCAAAACTCTTTTAGTATAAGCATGCTGTAAATATTGTATGGGTATTTGTGTATTTTATCTGGCAACACTCTTAATGTGGTAATTTGTCTGAGTAGAGACCTGTTTTCAGATATTCTTCCTTTATAAAATCTATATCCAGTTTTAATCTTTTGTCTTCATCTAGTTTTAGTATTTTATCACTACAAGGTAACTGAACCTCAGACACTGCCTTTGGGGGACCCCTTACTCCTCTTTTCAGACTGGACCATGACCCACAGTTGCTGACACTCCACTTGAACCCAGTCATTGGACATATAGGTGGGGCCACAGGGAAGATTTTTACAGCAGTGTTCAAACGGGAAAAATTGAAGTGGAACATCTGTACGCTTTTGGAATACCTCATTCACATATTTAATCATGTAAATAAGTTTGTCACCTTTAGATACTGAATAACAGTGGCTTTGGATTTGACATTCATGGATTTTTATCCTTATTACCACTCCAGATCTTCACAGTAATCTTCTACATGAACTTGGGTAGCATCACACTCCCACAGTTCACACAGTAAGAGTTAAAGAATCCAAAGAAAAAACATAAGACTGGTTCATTGTAATTCTATCTGTGATAGAATCTTTACTCATTTAAAAAACAGTGGAACATTTTAGACTTACTTTCAAGGAGATAAAGTTGAATAACATGTGACATTTTTCTTCATTATTCAGTGTGTCTTTTGATAATTTTTGGATATGGCATATTTAGATTTCATGTTATTACCTTGTATTTCAATTAGTCTGTGTGATTGGAAAATGAACAAAAATCACAAAATCACAAAACTTTTGGTTCTTCTAGATAAGAAAGAGATCGACTGGAAAAGTCAAATACTTTTAGAGATTTCTCTATGTGATAACAGGCTGGGGTTTAGCTCAGTTGGTAGAGTGCCACACTGCACTGTTTGAGTTCCTGGGTTCAGTCCCCAGCACTGCAAAGGGGAGAAGGGCATGGCAATCCAGTCCTGAAGCAATCCCAAAGCAATCAGCCATTGAAAACCCTCTCAGGGTCACTATGAGTCAGACCCGACTCAACAACACCTAACAACAACAATAGGTGATAAACAGTCCCATTTTTCTTGTGGCCATTCTGAAAACATACCCCTCACACAATAATAGCCACAAGTAGTTCCTGTGTGCTCACTGTTCATCAATCTTGTTTTCACTCCCTTAATTTCAGACCACCCACTGGAGTAGATGATATTTCTGTGTTCAGAGGCTGGCATAGAATAGCCCCTCAGTATGTATTTGCTGAATAACTGGACACTATTCTTTTTGCTTTTGTTTTGAATACTTGTTTTTAAAATAACTCTGTGTTTGTATCTTCATTTGTATATTTGTGAGCTAGCACACTAACAAAATTGAGTTTTAGTTATGTATCAATGAATGTTGCCTATAGCTGTAGCCCCGTGGCATCTGATCCCATCAGATCTCTGAAGCTAAGCAGGGTTAGTACTTGGATGGGAGGCCACCTAGGAACACCAGGTGCTGTAGGTTTGGGAGATGGACCTGGCAACTCACTCGCAAAAATCAATCCACCATTGAAAACCCTATGAACAGCAAAGAAGCACTGACAATAGTATTTCGCCTTTTATACGCAGGGTTGCTATGAGTCAGATACCGACTCATAGTAACTAACTCATGGCAACTAACAGCACAACCAATGAATGTAGCCCCCTTTCCCTCCTTGGAGCCTCCTGGTGAGGTACGTCTCTCTAGTGCTTCCTGGTTGCTGTAACTGATATGGGGATGAGAACAGTTACTCAAAACTACAGAATCAACTCCACATCCCACAGGGTACTCATGGGAGGAAGGAGAGAGGTGACTCCCAATTGTGTGCAAGACCTTGTATATGTGCTCTAACTTTCATTTTTACAGATGAGGAAATTGAGGACTTGATAACCTGGGCCAACTTCACATAGGCCCTGAGTAGAGGTACTAGATTTCCAAGTCAATCTAAGATATATCAGGCCTATTCACTATTTAATTGTGGCATTTGAATCCTAAACTTCCTAAGAACAGATACTGGGTGTGTCATATTCAATACTGAGTCCCAAGTACTTAGCATGAAGTAGGCATTCAGCGAATAGGGGTGGAATGAATGAATTCTGAAATATGTGGAAGTCTCCAGTAAACCCTTTGGTAATTAAAGGGCACCCAATTTCCTCCTCTGTATCTTCCCACCTCTCACCAAGCCTATTCCAAGTATATTAAATAAATCACAACAGCAAGAACTGAAGTAAAGGGATTACCTGGTAAAAGGTCACTGAAACAATGGTATATGTATGTATACTTATGTGTGTGCATGCATGTGTGTTCACATCATAACTGGTTCAATTAATCCAAAACTAATCCTGAATTTCCATTGGCAAACAGTCTAAAACAGCATGACAGTCCAGCTCTGTTCAATTTACTCCCTCAGGCCTGAATTGAGCAGTTCATACAATTTATGAGGTTTCTGGAACAGGGTTTTGCTTAGCTGCAATATCTTGTGTGGGCAAAGTAGACTGAATTTGGAATGCTGTTAAACTTAGGGTCAATGCAGAGTTCAAAAAAAAATTAAGTTTCACCAAGAAACGTGTATTTGATGGTCTCTCTAGCCTGGAGTGTTGAGGGATAAAGCAAATCCCTCAAATGCAAAATTTATTGAAGGTAATTTGTTACTGAAGTCTATTGTCTTAACATGTGGTCGTAATATGTAAGAAACCGTGAGTTCTACCTTTGCAGTTATAACTCCGAAAATGTTTTTAAAATAAATGCTTCATCAGTTTTGATGTTATACAAGTGGAAGTGATTTACCCCAAGTCTTGCAATCAGATGGCTGTGTGTCTGGTATCTCCTGATACTGATGTAATATAAGAAAAAATTAAACATAGAATATGGAAGGTAAAACTGCCTGGACTTACCCTGCCCCAGGCAACCTCTGGTGGATATTACTCTGATGTAGACGGGACCAAGTTTCCTACCTAAACATAAGTTTTTGTGTGTTCTTTTTCTTTTATATATCCCAGTATTTCCTAGCTCCCTAAACAAGAGTATTCATTTTGATCATCACACAGATCATCTTGGAAAATTTCAAGCTTTTATTAATACCTGGTAGAGTAAGAACATAGCCCGCGAGTGTCCATAGAGACTAAGTCAATCTGTTCTGCATAATGAACGGTTGCGTTTTAAGTTTTTCCTTGGAGAGCTTTCCAAAATGTACTTTGGCTCTACTGACAAACTGTCAGTGATAGAGACATAGATAACAAGAGATGTGTTTCCTGCGATGTAATAACTTCATTAATGGCCTCCAGGAGTAGGGGTGTGGATTATCTGTTGCAATCCTGGGCCCTAGAAATGTAAGGAGCTTGTTGGTTAAAAGGCTCCTGTTTCCCAGTTGCAGGGTCTCTGGGTAACACATTCCACTGGTACCTGAGTCCCTCACGGTCCTTGTGCATTTTCTCTGCCTGTGTCACTCTTTCAGTTGCTGCCTTTAATTGCTGTTGGCTTCTACTGCCACTACCACCACTTTTAATCTCCTCTGATCCTATCCGGCACTCTCTTCCTACTTCATCTTGGCAGTGCCCCTCCCAAGGACGGTCAGTAGTAGTATGGAGGCATTGAGCTTGCCAAGGTGGAGCGGAGCAATTGCAACAGCACTTTTATTTTCTATAATTGATGCAGCCAATCATGATGGTCCATTGGGTGCTACCTGTGGCTATCTTGTTCTCAGGTGCACTTAGTGATATTGAGTTCTAACTAGAAGGCATATCTTTTTCCCTTGATACCTTTTATTGTGGAACCATTTTGGAAACTCAAGTATTCTGGAGATTAAACACCAGATAAGTGATATTTAACTGTAGTGATTTCTTTCAGTGTGCTGTGGAATATTGGCTCAGTAGCTCATGCCACTTGCTCCTCATTGCCTTGTTTGTTATCAAGCACTAGGGAGTAGAAGCCTGCAGAACTTATGTGTGATCTGGGTACCACTGTGCACTGTGCTGTCAGTGGCAATACTCAGTCTATTATCGATGGAAAATTGACATGGGACTTCAATAGAAGCAAAAAAAAAAAAAGATAATTCATATTTGAAAGGCCACAAACTTTTTCTTTCAGATCCAGTTTTTGTCCCTTTAGAAATATTTTTGCAGAATTTCCTCACTGTTATTAATTGTATAACCTCCACAAAGACATTGTAGAAATACTGAAATTAGTCCGGGAAGTGTTTTATTTCAAAAAAGAAATGAGAAAGTGCCAGGAAGTGATCTCCCTCACCCTATGCTTTCCCAATAAAAAATTCAAGAAAGCATTTTTATGAACTTTTGGAAATACATCTAAGGACCTTGGAGCTTTGGAGACTTCACAGGTAGTATACCAGAACTGATCAGAGCCCAGCAAAATCCTGATACATGACAATCCAGAGAACGCCTTCTCCCTGCATGGGACAGAGTTGGGACAGCCGACTCAGACTGGGGAGACTCACTCTGCTAGTGAACCTGAACCCTTGGCCTCTGCTGCAGACACATTATTTTATACTCCAGTCAGAGAAATGGCTCTGTCGGGCTAAACCAAGAATCCAGATAGAAATCAAGGGGAAAAGAAACAAGACCTATTGAAGTTATTTTTTTAAAAAATTAAATTGCTCTTATTCAAAATGACTTAGCATGTTTGAGTGCATAGATGAGTGATTTTGCTACCTGATTAGGGAATACTACTCATCCTTGCCTGCAGCTGTAGCCCTGTGGCATCCGATCCTGTCAGATCTCTGAAGCTAAGCAGGGTCGGGCCCGGTTAGTACTTGGATGGGAGACCACCCGGGAACACCAGGTGCTGTAGGCTTGGGAGAAGGACCCGGCAACCCACTCCCAAAAATCAATCCGCCATTGAAAACCCTGTGAATAGCAGAGAAGCACTGATGTTTTGACTGTTGTATATAGGGTCGCTATGACTTGGATATGGACTGGATGGCACCCAACAACAACAACACCACTCATCCTAGAAAAAGATACTTAACATTCATTGGTCTCCAAAATAACAAGGACACAGAAAAAAAAAACATAACTTTTCATTCTAGTTCTCTCTAAAGACTCCCAGTTTCCCTTAAAATATTTAGATCCTAATGTATGCTTAAATTGTAGTATAATACCATCATTCTTTCTGTGTTACTGCTTTTAGGATACTCTTGGCATAATTGACATGTCAGGATTTATTTGTGGCTATATATCTTGTATATTCTACTTGGGACCTCAATTCCCTCAACTATGTAGAAATGTAAGTACATTATTTGCTCTGTAGGCTCCGATCAATCAAAAGTGCTTCTTATCACTTTGTGTCTACCTTTGGAAGATGCTTTGGATTTTGAGCAGTGCTCTTAGGACCAAGAACCTGAAAGTCACAGTGGTGAATTGATTCTTGCTGAGATTTTTATTGTTGTTGTTTGTTAAGTTCCTTCCAGCTTAGGCTGCAGAATTCAGGTCAGCTAGAATTGTAGTCTAAACTTGTTTTGCTGGGTTTGCATATTAACACCACCATAATGAAGTTACAATAAATTACACAAAGTATTTGGCATGGATATTGTGGTTGCTTTAACTTGTGAAAAAGTCACAATTTCCTTTTACTTTGTAGTTAGGACAGTTCATTGTGGCAACCTAGAAAGGACTCAATATGTAGATGTGCACTTTATCTTCCTAATTTCTGAACTATTTGTGGTTTATCTGAATTTCCTACAGTGTATTAGTTCATTCTTTCATTGACTAGAGGTCCTGAAAATTGAAACCTCTGAATTTCCAAATACTTGCTGTTGTTAGATGCCGTTGAGTCAGTGTCTGACTCATAGTGACCGTATGTACAACAGGAGAAACAGTATTGTCAGTGCTTCTCTGCTATTCATAGGGTTTTTGGTGCCTGATTGTTTTTTGAGAGTGGGTTGCTGGGTCCTTCTCCCAAGCCTACAGCTCCTGGTGTTTCCAGGCGGTCTCCCATTCAAGCACTGACCAGGACTGACCCTGCTTAGCTTCTGAGAGCTGACAGGATCAGATGCCACAATGGTACGGCAGCAGGTTTTTGAATGCTTAGTGAGAGTAAAATCGTATTTTTCTCTAATGCAGTGGAGCATCCATGTGGTCCAAATATTCTTACATATTTGCCGATATTTTGAAACGAAGTATTTCAAAAGATAAAATAATAACAAGAAGCCAAGAAGAAGAAATGAAGCAGTAATCAGCAACAAGGAAGCACACTGCATGCTCTGAATAAAGAAGCTTTATATAAACAATACTGTCTTAAGGGAGATCATTGGGGAGATTATTGGGGTTCCTTGCTTTAGAGTTGCCTTGAAAATAAACCCAACAAACAGCTTCACAGTAGCTTTGCATTTAATAAGCCCCAATTTAGTTTTAGAGCTAGGTGACCATTATCACATATAGAAAAAAATCTAAATATTTAAATTGTGGTATTTTCTAATATTGAAAGAAATGGGTGGGAAGGAAAAAGGTTGGTAGAATTAACAATAAAGATTTGATATGCCTGTATATTAAAGGTAAAAGTGAAAACATAAAGAACAGAATAGGAAACATATATTGTAAATAACAGTGTTAACAAGAATATTCATAAACCAAAAAGAAAAAGCAGTCAAATAGCACTCAAACCAGATAATAAAAAAGAATTAAGAATAATTAGGATATATGTGAAAAGGATTAAATTCTATGGGAATTGAGTAAATACAAATTAAAAGAGCAGAAATTTTTAGTCTATCAAATTGACAAATATAAATGAATAGCAGGGATCATAGCTCATAAGAGAGGGTTTATTCCCACACTCATACACAGGTGAGTAGCTTTGTAAGTTGGGACAGTCTTTCTGGAGGTCATTTTGACAGTTCATGTGAAGAATCTTAAGAGTATAAAATTTTCACCTAAATATCTACTCTAAGGAAATACTACAAAGATTTTTTTGTTAAAGATGTTTGTATTGAGGAATTTATCACAATGCTGTCCACAAGATTGGGGACAACCTAAATGCTCAATAAGTGGAATATTTTGAAGAAATTTTAAAATGTTGATAAATAATTTGTAATGATGTGACAATTCTTACAATTTTTCTTATTGAAGGAATAACAAAATGTTGACTACATATATATATGACAGTGATGTACCTTACATAAAAAGATAGGAATGAGGTGAAGCATCACAGTGTTCATCTGTAATCCCAGCACTCAGGAGGCTGAAGCTGGTGGATTGGGAGTTTGAGGCCAGTCTGGGCTACATAAGAATTTCAGGACAGCCTAGACTACATAGCCCAGACTCTAAAACTCAAAAACAAAAAACAAACCAAAAAGATCCTATCTTAAAAAACAAAAACAAAAGATAGAAATGAACCAATTAATAAGAATGTCTTTGAATATTGGGATTATAGGTGATACTACTTTAGTCTTCATGTTTTCTACATCTTCCGGCATTTCTACAAAGAATTTTTTTTTTTTTTATAATAAGAAGCAGCTAATTTGTGTTGATGCCTGCAGCAGTACCACTGTGGTATCCAATCCTATCACATCTCAGAAGGTAAGCAGGGTCAGGCCTGGTTAGTACTTGGATGGGAAACGGTCTGGGAGCACCACCTGCTGTAGGCTTGGGAGAAAGACCTGGCAACCCACTCCCGAAAAACAATCAGCCATTGAAAACCCCATGAATAGCAGAGAAACACTGACAGTACTGTTTCACTTGTTATACATAGGGTCACTATGAGTCAGACACTGATTTGACAGCACCTAACAACAACAAAAATTTGTGTTGATGAAATGCACTTCAAAACTTTGGTACCTCATGAGGCTGTGTTGTAAAATGAAAAGATAAATTAATGTCATCCTTGCTTCTCTTGTCAGTGCCAAAAAGATCTGCTGAAGGGACTTCATTTCTGCTGTTTGCAGTGGCTATGATCAGAAGCTGCCTGTGGGGACTTAGCATGAAATTAAATTAGGCACCAGGTGCCAGGTGTCCAAGAACTGCCTACTTTGTAGACTATCTTCCTGGGTTTATTGGAATTTTTGGAGTCTTATTTCTTTTTCGGATCATTTGCCATCAGAATATTGTTCAGGAATAAACATGTCCTTAATATTTTATCTAAGAAAGAGAATAGCTAATGCTACAACCATTTCATTATTATGTTTGAAATAATAATTTGTAAGGAAAGCTCTTTTTCAAGGCTCCTTGCTTATTAACATTTCATCATAGGATGACACTCAAATGAAGGTTTGTTTCTTGGTTATCTTTGGTTCATCAAATAAAAAATTGGGGATGAGATTAAATATTGAAATGGACACAGTTTTAGATACGAAATTCTCGTTAGATCATAATAGCAGGTACTAAGAAATAAAAGAGCCATTTTGCCCTTGAAAATCTCAGCAGAGAGCACTTCAAATTAATAAACAGTCAGTGGTGCTCTGTCTATTCTTAATAAAAGTGAGTCTTATGAGTTCATCATTCCTAGGAAATAAAATACAGGGAGTGATAGGTTAAAGGATTTAGTGAAATTTGGCAACGGTCTTTAAAACCTATGTTATTTTAATGTAGGGAACAAATATGAGTGTGGTCTTTGTTCTCAATGTCTGTTTACTAAAATTTATGATAACTGTGTGGTTACATTGAGAAATTGTATTTGTGTTCCTTTACTCATTGGTACTTTGAGTTTCAAAACAGATAGGGGTGTGTGTTGGTCATCTGCGTAATAAAATTGGTGCAAGCTGTCACTGGAATTGCAAAATGAGGCATTCAAGACTCATTTTCTTGATTGTCCAACAAAGCATCAAATAATCACTTAAGAATTCTTGGCACAGATTTTACATTTTATTTTTTCAGACTGAGCCATTAAAGAAAATCAAAATAGCCTCTTGCACTTTAGCAGCTCTTTATGACTTTAGGACTTTGTGATAGATCTTTAATGAGTACTCCAAAAATATTTTTGTGAAGCAGAAAAGAAAATAAGAGGTTCATTTAAAATCGGAGGCTTTGAGGCAGAGGCCTTGGAATACACTGAGTCAGTGACAAGGTCAGGAGGGACTCCTAAGCTCTTGTACTCAGCAGGAAGTCCCAGAACCTGTGCAAAGGGGAGTTAATTCATCCTTTCAGTAAGGAGCTGGAGTGGTAACAGAGAGGGGCTACATGCCATTGAGAGACTAGCAGGGAAAGCAGAGGTAGGCGGTAGAGAATTTGTTTCAATTTCTTTTAGACTGGGAGAGTGGAGTGGATTTATGATCTCTTCAATGAACAACCCAAAATACTGTTTTTATTTTGACTTGATCATCTGAATGCTTCACCCCCTGCTCCATATAAGGAATGCAGGGGAGGGCGATGTCCTCTAACTGACCTTTCCCAAAATCAAGTCCTGAGTCTCAAAGATGTAACCCAAACCCCAAAATGATTGGCCTTGAAGAAGCCTCCCTGAGAGAATTAGGCATTCCTTTATTCATTTCCAAGTGCATGTGTCCTGTGCATGCCTTCAGGAAGTACGGTACCCTTGGCCCCAATCCTCCTTGAATTCTGGGATATGCGTATAAGTAATAATCTCTCAGTTCCAACTTGATTGGAGCCTGAACCCAATCTCACCAAAATTAGTTTTCAAATCCAAATTCAATTAAAAACAGATGTTTCCATGCAGGCTAAAGATGGCTGTGGAAAAAAAAAATCAGGCTCACTGCCTTGGGAATTGTTTGAATTCTCTAGGCATTTGTAATCAACAGCAAGGGAGAAATAAGAGTTGTTCGCAGATCATTTGCTCTTCCCTCCTGCCACCCTGAGCACTCCATGTGCCTGGAATCAGTGTCTCTTAAGGAGATGGGCTGCCCTTTGCCAGGCTGGACTTCTCTCACAATCTGCTTTCTAATCTGTTCCAAGTCAAGACACATTTGCATCTTGGGTTAGGCACATATTAATTCTTATTGCTGAGATTTAATTTCTACATACAGCGGAAAGGACACATAAAAATAACTTGTTATCAAAAAGTAATGGAATATTAAGGATTCTTGCATATAAAGTTTCATTTAGCACGTTCTTTAAAAGTCCTTCCAAAACTAGCCTAATGGCAATTCAGGAAACATTAGCGAGTTTCAGAAGGTTCTTTTCTCCATTGAAATCAAAACCCCATTAAAGAATGAATGGTGGAAAGAGGGAGGAGAAAGCTTACTTGTGGACAAATAGTACCCATGAACTTTAATGCACGAAAATGGATGCATAAGTTCTTCGAAGATGAAAACCATGTGTCCAATTATTGTGAGATTCACCACTTCTTACACGTTCAGAGCAGACAGTCCTCATCACCTCTTAAAATGAGTATGTGTATTCTCAGAATAATTTTTAATATTAAGTCTGGTCCGCCATTTGATTTTTAATCTCCTTTCTTATCCTGGAATCTTGCATTCCTGGTGTACTTCATCTTTTGTGTGTGTGTGGAATCATATTCTTCAGAAATCTTTGATGCATCAGTGAATTAAAAGGAAAAAAAATGAGATGTAAGTGCCCGCTCTATTTGTCATTTTTAATACGTTTTGAACCACTTGATTTACGATGAAGCATTTCTTGGGACAGGAGAATGTTTAAGGTGGTATTTTGAGCTCCATTTAGGGCAATTTAGTTGTCATCAGTCTCCTCACCCCATAACCTGTAGAGAGACCTTGCTTCATAAATTGGACCCAAACAATTGGCTTGTGTTTCAAGTAGACAAAGCCTTATGGAAATGATACCTGCTAAGTGTTTTTATTGGACATCTGGGTAAGAGTTAGCCTTTGTCAGACCAGTCACAGACTCCAGCTAGCCCAACTCCAACACTCATGATGGCAGTTTCTGTTCTCAGAAAACTTCTTAAAATTCTTCTAAATTAGGAGCAAATGAGATTAATTTGGATTTCCTCCCCACCCACTGCCCCAGCTCTCTGATTTGGTTCCTGATTCAGTGGCCAGGATTAAGACTGTTCCCTCCATCCCTCCCTTACCTTTAGATGGTCAGATCTCTGTGTTTGGTGCCTCTTTGCCCTTCCTTCTGGGCCACAACCCACCCTGGCATCAGCTGGGGTCTCTATTAGTGCTCTGCCAGGATGCTGTGGCTCTGCTAGGGAATGCTGAGCAATTTCAGCCCCTGGAGGTACTAACTTCAGCTCAGCCAGCATGAATGATAACTGGATTGCATCCTCTCAGAGTTATCTTAGTCCAAACTAAGACTAGGTACCCGTGGCATAGAACCTCCCCACCACGTGGCTCCAGATGAGAGAGGCAGGAGAGGTTGGTACAATTTCACTCTTTCTTCATAGCAAAGCCTACCCTTTATTTTAAATAAATAAAAGCAATGAAAGCAGCATCTCTTGGGCAATTGCCGGACTGAGAAAAGAAATGAAGAGCTCTGTGTAGGGTTGTCCACTACTTATACCATACTGTGAAAAATTTTTTATTGGAAAACACATCACAGCTATCATTGTAATTCTGGAAATTCCTGGGCCAAAAGTAAAGTATCTCCTAGATGAGAAATTTGAGAATGAGGGCAGGAAGTACCTTGGTCCAATATGATGCAAAAGCAAAATAACAAATAAACAGCCCCCCAAAACCAACCAAAACAAAACCAAACCACAGAGAGAGAAAGAGAGAGAGAGAGAGAAAGAGAGAGAGAGAGAGAGAGAGAGAGAGAGAGAGAAAGAGAACACAAAGGAGGGAGAAGAAATACTTGCAGTACTCAGAAGATGAATTTTCTTCTTGCTTACACTGAGAGAAATGTCCATTTCCCAACAAAGACTGGCTTCACAGGTCACCCCAGGTGCTGACAAGAACGACAATCTCCATACGTGAAGCCCTGTCTCCTTTAACCGTTCCTCTCCTGAAAGCTCTGTGGATTTTTCCTACATGTGGGAAGGGAAGAGTGCGCAGCCTATGGAGGTGTCCAGTCAGTGAGGAAGTGTGCTGGAGGTTTATTAAATGAATGCTCACCCTCACAAGCCCTCCCTCCCCCTCCGTGTGACTTTGGAACTGAGATGCATAGGCCACCCCTGATACTGATCCTGAACAGTGCTCCTAAAACCTGTTTCAGGTGACAAAGCAGGTGACACCTGAGAGGCTGGTGTGGGGAGGAGAGGCACTTGAGGAACTCAAAGGCAGCACAGAGGTCTTTATTTTATCCAGTGCCTGTACTGGCTGCAACTGGAATGGAGCCAGGGATGCTGCCAGAGCCGGCTTTTGCCTCTGTGAGCCTTGGTTTGCTTCTCAATAGAGAATGGAATGGAATCAGACCTTTCCCAGCTTTTGTAGCTTTTCAATTCTTTGCCTATTTTCTATATGCAACTTCAGTTTTTTGATTTTTTGGGGGTGGAGGGGTGTTCTTTGGGTGTAGGAATTAAAGGAAAGCAAACAAGCCAGAGAATAAGGTGAGGAAGGCAAAGTTCAGGAAAGGGAAATCAGGGAGAGAGGGAGAACTTGGAGAAGAATGAAAGGAAATGAGTTTAGAGATAAGTAATGGGGTGAGAGAATTATAGGAGGCGGGTTAATTTCCTGTATCTCAGATTTAATATGAGGGGGAAATGGCTGATGATTTGCAAGTAATTCCGTAAACAGTGCCAGAGTTAATAATCCCTTTCACTTTTCCTTAAGAACAGAGCCCCAGGTGATTGTACAGTTCATTCTGTGCTTCAGGCGGAGACCACAGTGGCTCAGGTGATGGCCCATGGGTGGCCCTGGAAGGAGAGCTGTTACTGGTCTATCAGGAGGAGTCCCCAGTGCTCCCTGCAGCCTCTGTCTGCAGTGTGGCCCTTGAGGAGGGCTGCTGCATTAGCGGGTGCCGAGTCCAAGCTTTCTGTCTGCGGCATGTTCATTCTGGAATGTTCTGCCAACCACACACAGCGGTAACAAAATAAGAAACCTTTTTCCCATCAAGGTTTTCTGTAACTGACCACATTATCTTGAGTCTGAAAATCCGTGGATATTTCTATGTGTGTTTCACTTTATTCAAGAGTTGGCAGTGTTTTTTTTTGTTTTGTTTTGTTTTTTTAATGTGTGGCACTCTTGGTTTCTTAAAGCAGACAGTGGGTAAATCGAATATCCTTTGTTTTGTGGATAGTTGTAAAATGTTTCATTACACTGGGGTGGTGGTGGTTGTGGGTGACATGTTGGTAAATCCTGATTCTGAAAAAGATTGCAAAGAGCCTTTATTTATTTATTTCTTTATTTATTTCTCTTTCTTCTTCTTTCTTTTTTTCCTGTTTATTTATTTATTTATTTTGAGAGCAGGTCTCTCTAAGTTCCATAGGCTTTGGCCTTGAACTCGAAATTCTCCTGTCCCAGACTCCCTAGTCCCTAGGATTACCAGGCATGCATCAAAGGCACCTGGTTTGCAAAGCATTTTCAAAGCAGAACTGCCTAAGGCAGACAGAGTAGGCCCCTCTGCAAGTGCTGGGTGAAGCTCAGTAGGGGGCTCCAACCTGTGGGGCTGATGTGGCCAGGATGAGGCCCCAGTGCCCATTAGCCAGTGATGTGATGGCCTAAGAGGAGGGAAATGGCAGCATTGGTCCAAGAGAGGATGCCTCCAAAGCAGGTGCCCTGAACTCTTTATTTGAAAAGCAACTTTACTATCTCTGGAGCCTTTGGTCTGTCCAGAATTTGGCAACTCCCAAAGCAGCTCTCATGCCTTCTTGGCTTAGGAAAACCACACCTGGGTATAATCCTTCACTGGCACAGCCACTTTTTCAGTACGGTCCCTCTTAGTTTATGCCGGAAGAATGGGTAATGGTACCATTAATTGGAAATGTTAAAGAATCCTGACACATAGATTCTATAAACATTTTCTTTCAACTTAAAATGTAAAATGGTGTATTCATTCAAGACTCATCTGATGCTGCTGTTGCTGTTAGGTGTGGTAGAGTCAGTGTCAGACACATAGTGACCCTAAGTACAACAGTTAAAAAAGTATTGTTAAAGCTTCTCTGCTGTTTATAGGGTTTTCAGTGGCTGATTGTGTTTTGGGAGTGGGTTGTCAGGTCCTTCTCCCAAGCCTCCAGCGCCTGGTGTTCCCAAGTGGTCTCGCATCCAAGTACTAACCAGGCCTGACCCTGCTTAACCTCCAAGATCTGATGGAATCAGACACCACAGTGGTATGGCTGCACGCTCATCTGATGTAGGAAGGCAAAAGTCTCAACTTTGAACTATGGTCTGATGTTTGCTTGGTCTTTCCCAAGCCACATTATCAGGCATCATCTATAATTTCCAGTTTGGGGTGCTTTTTTTAGTCTATTGTAGGGAAAAATTGGAAGGAAATTGGCAAAAACCCCAAAACAGGGAAAAAGGCTAAATCTAGGGAAAATGAAACTAACTTGGTTGGACTTTTGTACAAAACCGTTCACAAATCCCTGGAACCTGATTGGACAATTGAACTCAAAACTGATTGGCTCAGACCATTCTGTGGGCGAGCTATATAAGGAGCTGCATTGACCTGGCTTGACCCTTTTGGCCCAGATCTTCCACCACCAACAAAGAAAGACTTTTCTGTCACCCAGACCATCGGGAAGGAAAGACCCCGTTTGTCCTAGACCTTCCACCAACAAGGAAAGACCCCATTCTCGCCCAGACCACCAATGAGGAGACAGCTTTCCCACTCTCTCGCCTGGACCTTCGATGAGGAAAGAACGCTCTCCCCGCCGCAACCATCAACAAGGAAAGAACCCACTCTGCATCTGATCACCAACGAAGCAAGAACTGTCTCCTCCTGACCATCTAGACCACCAACACAGGTGTTTGCCCCTGGAAGGCAAAAGCACCTGAGGCTTTTCCTTTCTCCCATCTCCACTGACGTCCCGAGGACAGCAGGAGTGTATGCCCCTCACCCGAGGGTCCTGATTGAATTGTGTTTAGTATCTGTGTGCACAGCGGCACCATCACCCGTCTGAACATCTGGGCCAGACCGGGTAGCACATGCCCCACAATCTATGATTTCATTAGAGCAGACAAGAACTTAAAGACATTCATAGAGCAATCCAAGAACAGAGGCCTCAAGATTACAATTATTGTTTTTCTCTGGCTTTTACAGTTGTTTCACTCACAGATAATTCAGCAATAGTTTTAGGAGTTCCCTGTGGTCATGCCTTTTCAAAGTGGCCATCTTCCTTGTGATACAAAAATATAGAAATTACATATTTATACTTGTGTAAATATAAAGCTCTCTCCCTTTACACTCATATGTCATTGCTTTGTATAACATATAGCTACATTGTGTAAATATAATAAGCCCTGCAGGGCATTTACTGGCTTGGGATCAAACACAACCACTTCTTGATAAACTTACAGCTCAACTAGTCTTAGAAGTTTAAAGGCTCTGGAGAGAGGTCTATTCTATGTAGGCCCTCAGTGTGCCCAGGGCAAGTGGGACAGAGGGTGACCAAACATGGAGAGAGACCATTGGTCTGCAGGGTCAATTAAGCAACCTGTACCCTAGCATGTTCTTACTTTGTATGGTGCAATGTGGTAGCCATTAGTAAGGGAACAAAGAGAGAAGGACAAAGGCTGCCAAGTGTACTGTGTGGTAGAAGCCATCAGCACAGAGGAGCAAAGACCACTTCTGGCTCAAAGGAGCAGGCGGAAGCAAGCTGTTAGGGGCTGACCCAAACCACATGTGGAAGTCCTAAACCCCAGCCCTCAGGATGAAACCATATTTGGAGATAGGATCTTTAGAGAGATAATTAAATAATAATGAGGTAATTAGGGTGGACCTAACTCAGTATGACTTGTTTCCTTATACGAAGAAGAAATTTGGGTATAGACATGGACAGAGATAAGAAAATGCCTACCTACAGGCCACAGAGAGAGGCCTGGAAGAGATCCGTCCCCTGCAGCCCATAGAAGGAACTAGCCCCACTGACACATCAATCTTGGACTTCTGGCTTCCAGAACTATGTAAAAAACAAATTTCCGTTGTTTAAGCCACTCCACCTGTGGTATTTTGTCATAGGATCCTTAGCAAACAAATACGGAAGCCTTTCAGGGGAGGGAGGCTTTGACGTAGGTTTGAAGGATGGGTCATTTGTCAGTATCCCAAGATAAAGAGGAAAGGAATTCTAGGCAAATGGAAGAGCAAGAACAATGACTAAGAGGTGGACAAGAATTTGAGATATAATAAACAGACTGACTGGAGGAGAAAACAAATGCAGGTCCGTGGTGGAAACCTGGCCCAGAAGAGGTAGGTCAGACCTGAGGGCAAAGGAGACCCACTGAAGGCTTTGGAGAAGGGATATGTCCAAAGAAGTGGTTTAGGGATTTGATCTTGTACAGAGGAGGCTCGTTGGCATAGTAGCCCTCCTTATCCATGAGGGAGACATTGCAAGCCCCCCAAGGGATGCCTGAAACTGCAGATTGTACCAACGCCTATTTATACTTTGCTTTTTCCTATATGTACATTCCTATGATAAATTGAATTATTAATACAGCAAGTACAAAATTAACAGTTTTAGCAAAGTGAAAAATTATAACAATATACTGGAAGAAAATTATTTTAAAATTATGAATTGGTTATTTCTGGAATTTTCCATTGAATCTTGGTTGACCACAGGTAACTGAAATGTGGGAAGGGAGATTGAGGATAAAAGGAGCCACTGTACATGCTGAAGTCCTCTGTGGCTGTCAGCAGCATGATCATGACTGGCTCGTTTGTGTGACGATGATATTGCTCAGGAGTCAGGGGGGCAGAATTGGTGGGAGGAGTCTGGACTCACTGCTGAGAACAGAGAAAAAGCATCTCTGACTCACTGAACTTCAGCTCTCCCTCTCCAAGAGAGACTTGCCAGCCTTCCTGACATTATTTGCTGCTTAGTGGAATCCGATCCCATCAGATCTCGGAAGCTAAGCAGGGTCAGGCCTGGTTAGTACCTGGATGGGAGACCGCCTGGGAACACCAGAAGCTGTAGGCTGGGAGAAGGACCTGGCAACCCCCTCCCAAAAATCAATCTGCCACTGAAAACCCTATGAACAGCAGAGAAGCACTGACTATAGTGTTTCCCCTGTTGTACAGAGGGTCGCTATGAGTCGGATACCGA
>VMDO01012456.1:27879-62242 GCA_007922755.1 Pedetes capensis | reverse complement strand
ATCCAGGCTGGACTCGAACATTTTTATTTTTACTTTTTTGATACTTAGGGATTGAATCCAGAGCCTCGCACATACTTTGCAAGTGTTCTACTACTGGACTGCACCCCCAGCCCAGTTTTTATTTTTTATTTTGAATCAGGGTCTCACTAAGTTATGTAGGCTGCCTCTGTTCTCAAACTCACAATTCTTCTGCCTCTGCTCCCCAAGTTAGTGAGATTACAGGTGTGTGCCACTGTGCCTTGCTTTTTTTTTTTTTTTTTTTGCAGTGCTGGAGGTTGAACCCAGGGCCTCACGCTTGCATGCTTTGCAAGTACTGGACCACTGTGCTGCAGCCCCAGCCTGTTTTTTTTGTTTGTTTGTTTGTTTGTTTTGTTTGTTTTAGCTTTTTGAGACAGGGTCTCACTAAATTACACAGACCATCTCTGATCTTGAACTTGTGATCCTCCTGCCTCTGCCTCACGAGCTGCTTGGATTACAGGCATGTGCCACCGCGCCCAGCTACCTTGCTTTTTTTAAATAAAAAAGGTCAGTATTACCATCATTTACTCTATTCTCAAGATGCCCAACAGTTCAAGGAATATGGTTGCTTGTTTTATTTTTTCAATAGTTTAATGCAACTGAATACATTATTTTAATAAAACAGAAGAGGATTGAACATTGCTGTTTCTCCAAAATCAGCTAATACTTATATAAAAGCCTGCATTTTTCTATATGTAGTGAATATCATTATTCAATCAAAATAATCTATGGCCAACATAGAAAATTAGTCAAATAATAATTAGAAATATTCAGAAAAGTTATGTATAAAATTTATCATAGGTTTCCCATTATTATTTATAAATTTACCAACTGAAAAATTGCTAAGTTATAAAAGAATTATAATATGATACCATTAGTTTACACATTAGTAGTTTGCCATTGACATCTGAATTCATTCTCAAATTTATTTTGAAATTAATCATATCAAGGGACATAGAATTTACCTTTTTGTTTGTTTGTTCTTTTTGGCCCCAGTCTCTTGATCCTTCTGCCTCACTCTCTCAGTTGCTGGAATTACAACCATGCACCACCATGCCCAGCTTGGTCATGTTGTTTTTTTTAACACAACACTAAAAAATTGATACCAATATAAAAGTATGTTTGAGATCCAGAGTCATCAGAGATAGGTTTTCCTTTGACTGTGGACACTTTACTGAAAATAAAATCCGAAAATAAAGTATACATTATTACCACTTTCATAGCAAAAGTCTCTTTAGCACTTGTAAAATGACCGACAGAAAGAAAATACTGTGAAATGATTTACTTAAGCTTGATGTTGTTTTCAAAAACTGTTAGGTAACATGCAGAAAATATGTGAAGTTTTGAGTTACTTAAAGTCTTAAATTTCTTTCTAAAAGAAAAAAATACAAAATAGACTGTAGAAGTACCTGTAATACCTGTTATTGACTGCCCTACATTCATTTCCTTCTTGGAAAAGTAACCTGAATCGCTTTTGGAAACCTATCATCTTCCATTCTCAGCTTTGTGATGTAGATGGAATCAGCTTCACTTGCCCCAAAGGTGGGTCCTGATCAGTGAAGCCAATCTGATGCATCATCTCTGTTCATAATCACAAATGGTTTGGAACTGGCACAGTTATTTAAACTGGTTTAATCAAAGTGACTCTTAAAAGATTTTTTTCCCTTTAGTGTACTGAAATAAATTTCTCTTTGCTGTTTCATGAATGAAGATGTATGTAACTCTTAGACCTCCTGAAAGCCAATTTAGGATTATGAATTGAGTGAAATTAAGTTTGCCTAAAATGGAGTCACCATGAAGGAAGTAACAATAAGAAATTAAAAGAAAGAAACTAAGTTCTAACACACATTATATGGGATCTTAGATTGACTCTCACCCTCAGTAGCATGTACCTCTGGAGTTTTCAATAGGGTGAACAATAAATTTGTTTTTCAAACCAGTCCCAGTTGAGTTTTTCTATTGCTACAACTAAAAGATTGCTAGATAACACAGAATCTGTGATACAGAGCCTAAACTCTATCACTTTCAGATCTGCTGTCATGATGTCGATGCACTTACGCTTCTACGGAAATTAATGTCACATTTATGAATAGTGAGCATTTGGGACCTTTGTGTGGTCATATAATTTCTCTAAAACCACTCAAGTGGCTGGGAGAAAAGCTGGTGATACCCACAAGTGTGTTATATCGTCTACCTGATTCTTAAGAGCCTCCTCAGCAATGGATGCACTTTGATGGGAATTGACCTTGGACACAGATATCCTCACAGTTAGAGATCCATCCAAATACCTCTTGTCAGAAGTTTCTCATCACCAATCTTCCTTCCAAGTCCCTGGCCATCCAACTAAACTATTAGCAACTATTCATGAATTAGTATAGATCTATACTTCTGGCCATCTGTCCTTCCAGACAGGGAACCATCAGATCTGCCTGACACTCTCAGCAAAAGAAATTTCCTTTACTGTGGTACTTCAAGGCCATCCTTTTGTGGAGCTGTAGTGCTACATCCTTGGTCTTTATCAGCATACCTGCTTTGGGCTAGTATCAAATAGACCTATATGCAAACAAGACTCACATTTTCTCTTCAGTTACCTGTTTTTAGGAATATCCCAGAAGGCCACAGGCATAGCCTGTAAAGGAGGCAACAATGCAACAGGAGTTAGTGTTGAAAGTGTCCAACACACTTACTCATGTTTTATTTGTGCATTGTGGACTTTCCCAAGCTCTATTTCATATCTTTTATGTGATTGCCACTACACACACCTTATAGATGGGTCAGGCAACACCCAGGTAATGGTGGGAAACTCAGGCCACATGGTCACCTGGTGTTTCTAAGGCTCAGTAGCAACCAGATATGGTGTTGTGAATGAAGAATACTTATACTTATTGACAGCATCACTTTCCTCCAAAATCGTAGAGGTTCTGTCTTTGATTCTCCTATTGGAGCTTGCCAAAAATGTCATTTAGCTTCCCTATTTGCCCTAAACACTCCTACTTACAATTGGATCTACTGGATCATAAGTAGTAAATGGTAGTGCCACTTCTACTGCAGCCTGAATTTGCTTCAGAGACTTCTGCTCTGGTTTTCCCTCAAAACTGGAAGCTGTAGGAGTGATTGTATATTTGGGTTAAAGTAGCACAATCAAATGTTACATGTTGTTGTTAGTACCATCAAGTCGAGTCCAAAGCATAGCTACCCTTATAGGGTTTTCAATGGCTGATTGCTTCAAGATTGCTTCAAGAGTAGATTGCCGTGTCCTTCTCCCATTTTTGCAGTGATGGGGATCGAATCCAGGTCCTCAGAGAGTATGGAGCAGCGCTCTACCAATTGAGCTAAACCCCATCCTCAAATGTTACACATTTCCTGTTTAATGCAAGACCTACAGGTGGTAGTCCTTTTTGTTATGGCACTGGTAAAAGGTGTAGCAACCTGTCTTTTACCTTGAAGAATATGTATTGACATACTTCAGACTAAAAACCTCCAAGAAACTTCACTGAAGTGACAGGCTCCTGAATTTTTGTGGGATTTATTCCTCACCTTCTAGTTCACATATGTCTATGAACTATCTTTATATGTTCTTTGCCCATTTTCTATTTGGTTTGGATCTTTTACTTCATTATTTCTAGGAACTCTTTATAAATGAGGGAGATTACCCTTTGGGCTGTGGTAGGACTTGAAAATATTAGGACCAGTTATTTTATTTGAATTTTAACTTTGCCTATGATCTTTTTCATCTTACTTACAGAATACATTTTTATGTAATTGATGTAGTTGGTTGATCACACTTCTCTTTAATAACTTTCCTACTCCCAAGTGATTGTGTTATACAGCTAAGGTTGAGAAGCACCACATGCAATTGGATGAAATCATTTACTCACTCACCCAACAAATGTCAGAGACCTATAAGTCAACAATTCAAGTGTTGTCCAGTAGTGTGTTGATAAATGTTTACCAATCAGCTCTTGGTGAAGAGTGAGGAGATAGGGAATGCTGGATTTATAGTTTGCCAGTTTCATATTTCCATAGTATAAATAGTCCTATCATGATCTGTTACAAGCCACCAATATGATGTCACTGAATGTGAAGTTGGGAAGAGATGTACCCAATCAACTTTCATCAGCTGGTACCAGCCGGTGTAACATATCATTAGTTCAACATTTGTACAGTGTTCAATATTGTTGACCATCCTTATGAAATTCTACATAAACTTTAGTGACACTTAACTTTCTTTGGATTCCTTCTACTACACTTATTCTGAAATTTTCTTTCTTTTCTCTCATGCTTGTCTCTATCTTCACTTTCTTTCTTTGTAATAGGATCTATTCTCATAGCTTTAATTATCACTTAAATGGCAAATCTTCCAAATAGCCATCTTCATCTCCAAACTTTCCTTTGAGCTGTTGGGCAGCTCAGATATGGTGTCCTGTTAATAATGGAAACTCAGCATATTAAAGCCACTATCTTACCCCTAAATCTTCTTCCCCAACTTCCCTATTTTTGTTTCTCCCAGTATCCCATAACTGAAACTTTGAAATAATATTTGATTCTCCTGTAGTCCATTTTCCCATATCCAGTTTGAAGTTCTTTTCATTCTCCTTGGACATTTCTCAAATCTGTTCTCTTTCATTCCTGGAATCATCACTAAAGCCACACCATTCCAGTAGCATCTTTTTTTCTTGTGGATAAAATACATAACATAAATTTGCCATTTTTGCTCCTTTAAAGTATACAATTAAGTAGCACTTAGTGCATTCACAATGTGGGCAGTTGTCATCACTATATAGTTCTAGAATATTTTCTTCACCCCTAAAGGAAATCCTGTACTTGCTGAGTAAGCAAGTACTCCTCCTCTTTCAGCCCTCAGAAACACTAATCTGCTACATGTAGCCTCTTTATCTGGCTTCTGTCGCTTAGTATGATTTTAGATTCTTCCACATTACAAGCATCTACAGTTGTGCCACCCTATACCTAACAACAACAACATGTTTTAAGCACGTATCAATACTTCCTTTATATGGCTGAGTAATATTCTATTGTATTCATATACCACATTTTATCTTTTTTTTTTTTCAGTTGATGGACATTTGCATTTCAATCTTTTGGCTATTGTGAACAGTCTGAATATTCATGTTCAAGTTTTTGTTTGTATACCTATTCTTCTGTGTATATACCTAGGAGTAGAAATGCTGGGTAATATGGCAATTCTATGTTTAACATGGCCTGCAGCTGTAGCCCTGTGGCATCTGATCCCGTCAGATCTTGGAAGCTAAGCAGGGTCGGGCCTGGTTAGTATCTGGATGGGAGACCGCCTGGGAACACCAGAAGCTGTAGGCTTGGGAGAAGGACCTGGCAACCCCCTCCCAAAAATCAATCTACCATTGAAAACCCTATGAACAACAGAGAAGCACTGACAATAGTGTTTCCCCTGTTGTACAGAGGGTCGCTATGAGTCGGATACCGACTCAACGGCACCTAACAACAACAACAACAACATGTTTAACATACTGAAGAACTACCAAACTGTTTTCTGTACATATTCCCATTAGCAGTGTATCAGAGTTTTAGTTTCTCCACATCCTTGCCAACATTTTTTCCATTTTTTAAATTATAGTCCTAGTGTGTATAAAGTCATGTCTCACTATGGTTTTAACTTGTATTTCCTTAATGACTAATGATATTGAACATCTTCGTGTGTTTGTGGACTGTTTTGAAGAAATGCCCATTGATTTCTTTTGACCATTTTTTTTTATTATGTAGTTTGACTTAAGTTCTAACTCCACTGTCCCTAGGATGAGTTTTTGTTATGATGTTCTTCTACCTAAATTGTCAGAAGCTCTCCACTGCTCTGTAGATAACCCTTATAATCATGACCTCCACAGTATTTTCTCAACCACCTTTACTAGCTTTATCTCTTACAGTTCCTAAACATATGCCCTAAACTCAAAATACTATTTTCTGAACATGAGAGTTCAGAGCCTTAACTAATGCTTTTGCTTTCACTGAAATGTTGTTAATCCCTGTCCTTGGTCAAATGTTTTTTCTACCTATCTTGGTTAATTTCTACCTGTTTCAATGTTATTTCATCTAGACTCCCCCTACTCCTCCTTTCCAGATTATTTTGAAGTAGATTCCAAACATCATATCACTTAAATGTTTCAAAATCTCTAAAAGTTGATCACTATTTAAAAATTATTTAATACCATCACTGTTCAAAATGTCAACCATCTCAAGGAGAATTTGGTCTTTATTATGGTTTGAATATGAAATGTTCTCAATAGCCTCTCATTATAGGGGCTTGATTGCCAGCTGATGGGCTTTTGGGAAGTATTTGGATATTAAAGACTCTCACCTAATGAATGTACTAATTCTTTGATGGATTCTTATTATGATGGTGTTTTTGGGAGGTGGTGAAAGATATGAGGTAGGGCCTAGTTGGAGGAAGTATGTCACTGGAGTGTGTCCCTGGAGGCTATATCTTGCACTGGGCTCTTGCTGTGTCATCTCTGCTTTGTGTCCACCAAATGTGAGCTGCATCATCATGCCTTCCCCATCATGGTAGACTAAATCCTCTGAAACCATGAGCTAAAATAAATCTTTTCTCCACTAAATTGCTCTCTCAGGTATTTTGGTCACAGCAGAGTACAAGTAATACAATCTTGTGTTGTATTTATTTTCTTAATCCATAAGATTTTTTTTCTATCTGCTTTCTTTCTTTTCAATTTGTTGAAGAAACCAAGTTGTCTTTCAAATTTCCTATAGTCTCGATTTTGCTAATTATACCTCTGTGGTGTCAAGGAACATGGTACTATATTTCCTACTAACAGTTATATCTGGAGGCTAGATCAGATCCAGGTTTGATTTGTTTCTTGGAAAAACTACTTCTTAGGTGGTGCTATGTAATTTTATTAGGAGTCACTTAGTCTAGTCACTCTTCTTTTCTGGGAATGTTATCAGTCGTTAATGAACACTGCTGTATCTTTTAGTTCATGAGTTTTAGAAGGTGATATTCTAATGTTGGGCCGGGATTTAGCTCAGTTGGTAGAGTGCCGCTCTGCAGTCTCTGAAGTCCAGAGTTCGATTCCCAGCACCACAAACATGGGAGAAGGATGTGGCAACCCACTCCCAAGGCAATCCCAAAAAACAACCTGCTATTGAAAACCCTATGAGGGTCGCTATGAGTTGGACACGACTCGATGGCACCTAACAACAACAATAACATTCTAATGTTAGTGCTTTCTACATTAGTTACCTATAGTAATATGTGATATTACTATAAGACACACATACTGTATGTATGTGCTTTATAAAGAGAAATTCTCCTTCATCAACAATTGGCTACCCAGAGATACAGTTCATATGAAGAAGGCCAAATACATATTTGGTTCTTTCTGTTGACCAATTTTGAAAGCAACAAGTTGGTTTGCTGGCATCCTATAAGTTGACCAATGAGTTTTATTTTAATATATTATGAACTCATGCATGTAAATACATTTGATGGGTTTCAAACCATTATAATTATTTTCTTTATTGATAGTTAAATCATGCCATCTTTGGTAGTGAGAACCAATTCAGTCTGGCTCAGTAGATCCTTTTGAGGTGTCTTTCAGTTACCTTGTTTTTCAGTATGACAAGGTGTCTTGGGCTCATATTGTACATTTCCTGCCCAGCTACTAAAATCACTCATTTCTTGAAGGATCCTTAATTCCTTTTAGTAGGAAATGGTATGTAGAAATCACAACCTGGACATCATCCTATTGGTCATTGTTCCTAGGCCTTTTCAGTAAACAGAGCTACAGAGCCAGGAGATTTTGTTCCTATTGTTTTCTAGCTTTATTGAAGACAAAGTACTTTATGAGTTCATGCTGACATTTCCAGTTCAAGGCTAGAATTTACTTAACTTCATCAATCTCATATCTATCCTGCCTTCATTAATTCCTTCTGATCACCTTGGCCAGAAGTGATCATTCTTGCTGCTTCTTTCAACACTTTTATTTTTGCATTAAGTCTGATCCTTTTGTACCAAATGGTAAGAATTTGAGGGCAGAGGCTGTGTCTTACTGCTTTATTAAATAAGATAAAATTCCCAAAGTGCTGGTCAATTTCCTGACACAGAAATACCCTTTTCTCTTTGTATCCCTCAAGATATAGAACCACACTATACATATACTAAAAATTTATATATTAAATGTTAAATAAATATGTTAAATATGAAATTAGATTTATACTGAGATTTTCAGATATAGAGTACTGGAAACTCCAAGTTTAGTGGCAACTGGTTTAAAGATATTAAAGTTGCTTGAAATAAGTTTTATTTAACAGATATAAAACAATCCTAAACATTTACAACTTGTACAAAGACTGGTAACTTTTATATTTTCAAAAAAAAAGTATGAAAAACTAAACACTACAATGATATTCCAAAATAATATGTTCAAAGAATGAGAATATGAAAAAAGTACTCCAATCAACTAAAAAGATCCTGTACCCATTTTTGACTGAAGTAAAATGGATGATACTAGACTTGAAAACAGAGTGAAATCACACTTTGACTTGTAAACATGTTTAGCTTTGTTTCTTTCAGATGTGTATATAAAATGAATGATTAAAAAATAAAAGAGGTAGGTAATAAAAAATTAGAGATTTATTTGGGTAGTTCTTCAATAATGATGCGAGACACTGAATTCCATCCAGTGGAAGCATCTCCTTTTGGGTAATCTGAACAAGTACCAACCCAAATAGCAATGTCCACCAATCCAGCACCAATTCCTTCACAGAGTCCTTCCACTGTAAAACAGAGATAACAACCAAATCTTACTTTAGAACAAAGAGAAAAACCATTCACTTTGGATTTACTTTAGAAAGCTAGATTATAATTCTGTTTATTGTAAAGCTAATATGAGTCAGACTCGACTGGATAGCACCTAACAACAATAAATTAAAAATTATAATACCTGACAAAAGTTTCATTAAAAAGTTCTTTTTCTTGGTTGGTACATAAATATTTTTTAAAGATGTACACATAGATATTCTATGATATAGACTTAACAGGCAGTTTTCTTACAGGTTTCAGCCATAAGACTAAAATTTGTTTAGTTATAGAGAAAGCCTAAAACTGAAGAATGATTTATTTGACTAAACAAAGAAAGCCTATACTTTTTAAAGCCAAGACTTCTCCATTTTGGAAGAGGCTTGAACCAAAGCCCTCTCAACACTTACCCATACATTTGATGCTATTCAAATAGACTTATAATATTAAAAGAAATTCTAGCATCATCATTGTAGCAGCCCTTCAATTTGGGAATTCCATTTTACATAGAATTTTCCCAGTAAATACTCAAAAAATAAGAAACTTTGCTTTTCCTCCCTGTTCTGATGATTTATAATTATGCACCTTTTCACGTCCTCTGGACTTTTTACACACTAACATACAACTTGCACTCCATGTTACCAAGTATCTTCTTCCACATCTAGAAAAAAAATCCCACCAGCAGTCATTATAACCAGAGTCTTGGCAGATTCTTAAAGAAAATGAATCCTGTCATAGATGTAGTCTAGTGACTGGTTAGGATTCCTGTTTGGATCAGATTAGTGCACTCATGTGCCTGGTCAGGTTTCCTATTTGGTTGAGGTTAGTACAGTCCAGCTGAGCCCCTTGTATGTAGGTCTGAAGCAATCTGTTTCCATTATCTACTGCATCAGTAAATCTAGGGCAGTCCTTCAGAATCCAGGGACCTGGCACTGTGCCAGCCCTCTTCCAAAATTGGGAAGACTAAACAGTTGTTCCACAATCTCATTTAATCTGATATTCTCAGTACCATGTTAGGTGAAAATGCTTAGCAATACTCATGTTTTTCCAAGGCCTAGAAATTTGTTCACCTCATCTTACAGCCTCAGGATATCAGATGGCTCACACAAGGAGAGTCAAATGGTCATTTGATTATCTTTAACAAACCAAATAATGTTTGTCAAATGAATGAATTTAAAGTTTTTGGTGGTAATATAATATAATAGCTTCTTAAGCACCTAAAATATATAGGATTAAAAGTTCTCAACTTGTTTTCCTCCTAGACTGAGGGAACACATGATACTCAAAGGTTTGCCAAACTCCCATGGACATATCCAAGGCTGTAAATTATCCTCTGATATGCTGACCATAACTGCCCCTGCTTTCCTTTTCTCAAGAAAAAATATCAGTGTACAAGTGAAAGCAATTTTATGATATAGGTAACCTTTAATTCAGGTTATTGTGGAAATTAGTTTTCTTTTTTCCAGTACTGGGAAATTGAACCCAGGGCCTCCCATGCTAGGTAAGTGCCCTACCCCTCAGCTGCACTCCCAGCTTCATTTTTATTTTTTATTTTGAGACAAGTTGTGCAGGTTGCCCCTCACCTTCAACTCTTGATCCTCCTGCCTTAGCCTCCCAAGCTCATAGGATTATACACATGTACCACATGGCCCCTGGGAGAAACTGTTACTAATAATTTATTTGCAACACTCCACTTGATAATATCAAATGTGTTTCCACACTATGTTTGGGAAGGATCCATTATAGCAAGATATTAACCCACATCTTAAAGATAATATCACAGAAAGTTAGTTGGGTGCATCAACATTATTGATACACTAAATATATCATTTCCTGATCAAATTTTATATTTTGTACCTAGATTTTTCTTTTTCTTTTTTTGTGGTGCTGGGGAGCAAACTCAGGGCCTTGCACATGCTAGGCAAGCATTTTACCACTGAGCTACATCCCCAGCTCATAGAATTTTCTTATTTTAGAAACTGCTTCTCAGATAAGAAGCACTTCCTCTTTGGTACATATTTCTAAGGGCTTAATGATGAGGCTTTTTTTTCTTATCAAAAAGAGGACTGAGGAGACAAGGGAGCCCTGTTTTCTGCTCTCCTGAGCAATGATTTTTCTGTCTTGGCTATAGTGCTATATCCACTGGGGCCTTCTTGATATGTAGAGAGAGGGTGTTAAATACCTTCTTTATGATTTGATGACGTTATAGGTATTTGAGGAAAAATCTGGAAGCAATGCCCTTGATTTTTCAGGAACAAATGTGCTATATTAGTTTTGGATTTAGTAACTGATGTGGATCCCCAAAGAATGATGAAATTTCTTCTGGTTAGCAGTGAAGATCTCTTTCTCTCCCTTTGCCACTTTAAATTACAAGATTAGTGAGAAATACTTTCAAGAAATGAGAGAAATAAAGCTAGCGATGTGTACATTTTCTGATTATCCCATGCACGTGTTGTCATGGTGTACCATCCCCACTGAACCTCACAAAACCAAAATGGCTAATAGTGATGTCTCTGGGTGATGAGTTTAATTGGTGGGTTTTTGTTTTTGTTATTTGCTTGTTTTTTCCCTTCTATTTTTTAGTATTTTTGAAACTTTAAAGAACCTTAAAATAGAAGCAACTAACCACTGTCATTCCCAAATGCATTAGTAGCCACTGGTTTAATTGAACATCTTTTCTCTCAAACTAGGTAGAAACAAACAGAATGTAGAAACAACATAGAAATTCTCTTTTGTACAAATTCAGCAGATAATCTGCAGGCAGAGAAATGAGTCAGTCTCCTTATCAGCCTAAGCTAGTGATTCTCAACCTTGACTGAACGTTAGAATAACCAGGAGCTATTTGGAAATCCCATTGCCTAGGCTAGACCCACACCCATTAAACCAGACTTCCTGGAGGAGTGGCACCCACACATCAGTATTTTTCCAAGTTCCCCAGGTGAGCCCAGTGTGTAGCTAAGGTTGAGAATCAGAACTATTGCTTTATGGCATTACCAGGGGTTTTGCCATTTCATCTAACTCATTGATTTCCAACCCTCAGACACATCACTGTAACCAAGAGGTCTTCTAAAAAATACAGATGCCCCTAGAGATTCTGAATCAGTTGGTCAGAGATGATATCCAGGTATCTATACCTTATTGAAAAGATCTGTAAGTAATTCTGAAGCACAGCTCAGAGTGGAGAATCATGCTCTGCAAATTTGCTAGTGGTTCCTTAGTACCAGGCTAGTGACTCACCGTCATAGTGGGACTCAAAAGTACTCTTAGATCTGAGGCACATTTTACAATGTCATTATTTTACATACCAGAAGAAGTACGGTGAATATTAATTGTTGAATTTAGTTCAGGGCTTCCTTGGTCCAAATAAATTATGGCTTCAATGGGAAGAGGTCCTGAACATTCAGCACCATTGAATGTGAAATACCAGCGCTGACAGCATGCATTTCTGCATTTTAGCCGAAGTGAGCCACTAAACAAAACTCGGAGAGCACTGTTGGAACGCATCTTTGTAAATGTACACTCCTGCCACAAAGAGAAAAACAGAGTTTAATTAGGACTTTCCCTTTTATATAAATAGAGACTCAAGTTATTTTGTGAAATTTACTTAACTACCCTTTGGCCCAGTGTATTTTAAAAGCTTAGCTCTTACAGAGGGAGATTCCCTATAAGACAGATAAGAGAATTTGATATAAAAACTCCAAGTCACACTATGGCTTTCTTAGAATTGTTTACTCCATTATATGTACCTTTCAAGGGTTTGGTTTGGTTTTTTTCCAGTACTGGTGCGTTGAACCCAGGGTGTTGACATGATAGGCAAGTGTTCCACCACTGAGCTGCACTCCCCAGCCACCCCCGCCCCCCAACACATTCTTTTTAAAATTTTGAGACAGGGGCTCTGAGTTGCACAGCTGCCTCTGGCCTGAAACTCACGATTCTCTTGCCTCAGCTGCCAGAGTCTCTGAGTACCTGGAATACCTTTTAGTTTACTGAAACTAGCTAATCTTTAATGCTTTTGACCATATATTTTTTTCCTATTCAAAGAAAAAGTGCCAAGTGCCAACTATGGGCTACATAGTATGGATATAGCAGTTAACAAAACAGAATCCTTGCTCTCATCGAACTTACATTCTAGACTAGGACTGTCTAGATTTGCTCTTGACCTCATTATTTTTGAGCAATAGCAAAAAGTATGAGGGGGATAACACATAGGCAGAGTTTTTCATCTTTACCTCTATAAAATAATAATAAAGAGCTGGGCACGGTGGCACACGCCTGTAATCCCAGCAACTTGGGAGGTGGAAGCAGGAGGATTGTAAATTTGAGACCAGAGGCAGTCTGCATAATTTAGTGAGATCCTGTCTCAAAAAGTAAAAATAGCCAGGTGTGGTGGCGCACACCTGTAATCCCAGTGACTGGGAGGCAGAGGCAGGAGGATCTCAAGTTCGAGAGCAGAGGCAGTCTGCGTAATTTAGCGAGACTCTGTCTCAGAAAGTAAAAAAATGGGCTGGGGATACAGTTCAGTGGTCCAGTACTTGCAGAGCATGCAAGTACAAGGCCCTGGGTCAAACCCCAGTACCACAAGAAAAAAAAAAAAAGTAAAAATAATAAGTTGAGGGTGCAGCACTTGCACCCTCAGTGGTACAGCACTTGCACAGCATGCAAGTGTGCGACCTGGATTCAAACCCCAGTACTGAAAAAAAAAAAAGCGCCAAAAACAAACAAACAAAAAAACAAAAAACAATAATAAGAATCAGGATGGTTTTTTTCCCCCTCCAATTGGTCTTTGCAAAATCTGACTGTGTATTGGCTTATGCTCCTATCATTTTTTCCCTTGCAGAAATTTCTTGTACTTCTCTCTAAGCACTACTAAAAGGAATGTGAAAATGTACTAATAATGCAAAATCCATAAGGATAGCTTTTAGGAAGCTATCCATTTTGGCAACTTTTGATGAGTAACTATAAATAAGCAAGCAATCTATCAATGTTACATGTTTAAATAAGTAGCCAATATTTTAACAAAATGCTTTCTAAAGACTCACATATGAGCACCAAAAATATAGCAGCTAGTTGGAAATCCTATTTTACAAAACCAAGACATTTTCTAATTCTTTTAATAGATAATAGGACAGAAAGAAATGAGACAAGGAGTAGGCATAATGCACAGATTGCATCTTAAACTCTTTGAATTTTATGAAAATAAAATCTCTATTTGCCTGGTGGAGGTAGTTAAAATCATGAAATATTATACTGTAAATATGGAATCATACACAGAGTTGTTCAATAGAAGATGAAGGAGGCTTATAAATCGCACCAAATTTTTCAACTCTAGCCTATCTCACTGGATGTGACAATTACTTTTTATTATTATTATTATTATTAGTCCTGGGAATCCAACCCAGCATCTTGTGCATGCCAGGCAAGCACTCTTTCACTAAGCTACATCCTCAGAAGCCAATTACTTTAGAAACAAACACTAGTCAAAGTGACTGGATTATTAATCAAAATACATTGCCAGACATGCTGAGTACCACCCAAAAAACACTGCAGAATAATTTTAAATGGCCACTGTAGGATATCCCATCTTATCCAAGTCACTTCTTTTAACTTTAGCAATTTTCAGCTGAGCATGCTACCCAGAATAAGGACAAATACTAATGGACTTCCCATTGACAAGTAATCCCTATCACGCAGTAATTCTTAGAAATTTCTTCCACTTTTAAGACTGAAGCTACAGCAGAATTCATTAAGCTAATTTAAGTTTAAATTTATTTTATGGCAAGATTATAAAGTCGCTAACTGTCCAATATGAACACCTATGCTTTCTTTTTTGTTTGCATTAAAAAGTAAGAACAAATTATTTTAGATATTATGATTAAAATGATAAAGTGATTTATTGTTTTAGAAATACCTTTATGAAGCCAGGTGTGGTGGTGCATGCCTGTAATCCCAGCGGCTTGAGAGGTGGAGGCAGGAGGATCACAAGTTCAAGGCCAGAGGCAGCCTGTGTAATTTAGTGAGACCCTGCCTCAAGATAAAATTTAAAAATGGGCCTGAAGTGCAGCTCAGTGGTAGAGCACTTCCAAAGTATGCACCAGGCCCTGTATTCAACAACCTTGGGTACTTGGGGAGGGGAAGGAAGTAATACCTTGATGAAATAGCCTGAAATAGTATCAACTTTCATTAAAGTTAAAAGTCACATGTTAAATACTCCTTATCTTTTTTTAAAAGTCTTTTGGTTAAAAAAAAAAAAGAATAAAATCTCACTAAAAAGTAACACTTGAATATGAAAACCCTTAAATTTTTCTTCCAGTTTAAAATAATTCAAACTTCACTTACCGCAATTTTTCCAAGATCTATGCCATAATTCAATGAACTCCATGAACACTGCTTGTAGTTTGGGGTCCAGGACTCCTCAAAGGTTTCCCTCAAGCATTCCCCCTTTTCTCCTTTGAAGCCATCCCGACCTGGGATCCCAGGGGTACCAGGAATGCCATTGGCCCCAGGGCTCCCATCACGACCAGGCACCCCTGCTGGCCCTTGTAAGCACATTCCATTATACTACAGTGGGAAAGGAAAGGGGAAAACAACTGTCATTACTTAAGAGTCAAAGATTCAATATGATTAGAATAGCATTTATTTTGAGCCTTTTAAGTCAAGAGTCCCTTTAAACCGTTTGTCCATGCTTTTGGATGAGTTATATAGAATTCATTTTTAAATTGTTTATATTATGAATTTCTTCATATTTTTATTGCATAACTTACACAGAAACCAAAGAGGATTAAAAAGGTTTTCATTTGTCTGCTCCTTTGTACTATATAAGCATATATAATTTTAAATAGCTGTATTCTAAGGTACATATAATTCGATATTTTAACCCCCTATCTTGTAAAGGGACCTCATAATTATACATTCATAATTATACTTTTATAGATTTATGCAAACACTACACCATTTTCAGATGCCTAATTTATTTCTGGGTTCTCCTATCAATATTATTGCAATGAAAATATTTATCCATATAGCTTTTTCCTCTTTAGAATTATTTCTCTATGATGAATTGGTAGGTACACAACTGTGAAATAAAATCTTAGCAGTCAATAATTATCTTGTGGGGACAATGTCTCTAAGTTGGATAAGCATATCCTCTGCTTCTCCTCCTGTTTTTATGTGCTGTTTTAAGCAGCACTAGGGTAGCACTTCTGGCTTCCAACCCACCCCGCATCCCCATGGAGGAGTAAATGATCTACGTTCTATGTGACCATCTGTCCTCAATAGGTGAGCAGAAACCTATCAAACTAGTGTAAGTACTAGGATTGTCCATGTTTTGTTGTTGTTTGTGTGTGTGTGTGTGTGTGTGTGTGTTGTGTGCAAATAGCTTATAGAATTTAAATGAATAGACTCTTGAGCTAAGGAAAACTTTGGAGTTTAGTCCTGGTTCCATTCCTTATTAGCTATGTGAGACAGGGCCAATTAACATTTCAGGGCCTATTTCCTTATCTATAAATGAGGATAATGATAAATATTCTTGCTTTGTACATAGGGTCTGCATGAGATTTAAGTGAATAATATATAAAATGTGCTTAGAATGCTTGGAAAACAGTAAACTCCACATATGCCAGCCATTATTCTTCTAATACTCCTAAGACTAGTGTGAGGTGGCGAGTCTGGGCAAGTGTGTTCATTACCTTGAGTAGACCTCACCAGGGTCTAGATTTGAGGAAGAGAGCCCTCAGCAAATCCATGGACTAGTACACATAAGCCATATAACAAAGGATATCTATCTATCTGTCTATCTATCTATCTATCTATCTATCTATCTACCTATACAGTGCTTCAGTTGGTAGAGCACTTGCTCTGTGTGCTGTGAGGCCTTGGGTTCAATCCCCAGCACCGCAAATCAGCCAATGAAAACCCCATGAATAGCAGAGAAGCACTGATATAGTGCTGGGCATAGCACAGTGTCAAGTAGTGTTTTGTTCTGTTGTCCATAGGGTCACTGCGCAATGGACCCAACTCAACGGCACCTAACAACAACAACAACATATATGTATACACACATACACACACATATATTTATATTTACATTTATGTATATTTCCCGCTCCCCACTACTGAGGATTGACTCCAGGGCCTTGTGTATACTGGTCATACACAAAAGCCTCAGACATGCTAGGCAAATGCTCTACCACTGAGCTGTACCCTCAGCTTGGTTTTTTATTCTTTATTTTGAAACAGGGTCTCACTGAGTTGTGAAGACTACCTCTGGGCCTCAAACTCACTATCCTCCTGCCTCAGCCTCCTGAGTAGCAGGGATTATAAGCATGTGCTATGGTACACAGCATGGTCAATGATTTTTTATGAGCTAAACATGGCCATTTTCCTGACTGTAAGAAAAAGTACTATATTTACTGCCAGACCAATAATAACAAAAATATTTAAAGATTGCAAAAGTATTTGAAGACATGCCAAAGTACAAACTATTTTAAAACAGTTTCGTGTATTTTAGACTTAATTTTCATTTAAGCAATTTCACTCACTTCAGATATATGCCATGTTTGGGCATATATTTAAAGTAGAAAAGAAGAAACAATAATACTTCTTTTGGTGTTCTTTGATTTATTTTCACTGTTACTTCCCTCAGGGCAAAATGCTCACAGACTAAATTTTATTTTCCTATATTATCAGTCATTCTCAACTGAGAACAATTTTGTTTCCCAGGGGACACGCAACAATGTCTAGAGACATTTTATATTGTCACAACTTGTTGGGAGAATGCCCCTGGAATCCAGTGGGTAGAGGTCAGGGATGCTGCAAACTATGTTTCAATGTACAAGAAAGTCCCCACAACAAAAAATCACCTCACTCAAAATGTCAACAGTATCAAGCTGGGCGCAGTGGCGCATGCCTGTAATCCCAGCTGCTCGGGAGGTGGAGGCAGGAGGATCGCAAGTTTGAGACCAGAGGCACTCTGCATAATTTAGGGAGACCCTGTCTCAAAAACTGAAAAAAATGGGCTGGGAGTGCAACTCAGTGGTCCAGCACTTGCAAAGCATGCAGGTCCGAGGCCCTGGGTTCAATTCCCAGTACCATAAAAAAAAAAAAAAAAAAAAAAAATGTCAACAGTATCATGGTTCGGAATTTTTATTCACCTTTTCATCTAAAAACTACATTTCAGAGACCACATAACTTTATTGGATTCCGTTCCTCAGACACTATATATATTCTACCATTTTAAAACGCTAGCTCTATTAATTTGTTGTTAGGTTCCTATGACAGGGTTTTTAATGGCTGGTTGCTTCAGGATTGCTTTGGGAGTGGATTGCCTTTTCCTGCTCCAATTTTTGCAGTGCTGGGGATTGAACCCAGGTCCTCAGAGAGTGCAGAGCAGCACTCTACCAACTGGGCTAAACCACAGCACTCTACACATGTTTACAATCCTCAACAAATATCTGTAGAATAAAAAACTTGGGCTGGGGATATGGTTCAGTGGTTGAGCGCTTGCAGAAAACATGTGTGAGGACCCGGGTTCAACTCCCTAGTACTGCAATCAATCAATCAATAGCTAAAAAAAGAAAAGAAAAGAAAAAATTCAATGGAAGCTTAAACTTCCCCACTCCACCCCTTTTCTTCTACTAGCCACCAGGGGGCAGAACTTGGTAGAAGCTTGAAAACAAGGCTTTGAAAAGTCCTATACAGAACATTTGCTTTATAGAATCGGTTGAAACCTTAATGATTGTGTGGAGGTTTTTTCTGTCACCAAAATCAAATGCAATCTACTCGACCCACCTGAGCCTGGCTACACAATAAGCTTTTCCAAGTTGGGTTACAGTTGTGGGAAACCAGAGGCACTGTAAATCCATAAAAGGGAAAAAGATTGCTAGCTTCATGTAGAGAAGGGTATTTTGTGCAGCATAAAATGCAAGCTGCACATCAACCACACTCATTCGGTACAGTTTTAACAATTTAGATCCTTAAAATAGAATGGTATCCCTGAACACATAGTCTGCTTTTGTGCAGCAAAATTATATACCATAGCATTAAAAAGTACTGTGCGAAATAGCAGACATTTTTTTTCCAGTGCGTTTGAATCGAGCTTAGAACTAGCTGTCAGGGAGCGCGGTTTATTAGCTCAGTTTAAAATGGCACCTTAACAAATTCAGAATTTTTTTTTAAAGTCGATAAATGGCCCCTGTCTTGTGTTCTGCAATGCCTGAACCATAAGACATTGGCTTAAGGACTGAAGTTTATGATGTGCCAAAGAGTACTGTATCCCTGAAAGGCTCCCTCTTGCCATGGACAGAGAACCTCTCTGCCCTCCACTGGGTTTGTTGACTTTTAGAGTGAAAGAGTTTTAAGCAAACAGAACTTCCCACAGATTACCTCCTCAGAAAGTACTTGCACTACTTGTTTGCTTTCCTGGAAACTGTCTTCTTTAGCTGTACTGCGATGTTCCTATCTGGTGGCCACAGGCTGAAGACCTGAATCCTCATCTGGTCTCAACAGAATGAAGGAAATGGGTTGAGAGTTCATGCCCCGCCCCTGTGTTTCGAATTCTAGCCTTCAACCCTCGGAATCATTTCTGGCTCCAGTTGAGTTTGTCTAACGAAGTAAATTGCAGCCCATTCTCCAGAGGAAGATGACCCAACATGACTCATAGTCTTCAAGTTACAAAGAATTGGACAGAAGCTTTGTGGGTGTTGTTATTCCCTGATCCGGGTAGACGTGGCCACTGGCCCCAACAAAGGACACGTTGCATGGCCTTGGCCCAGGCCCAGGAGATCAGCGGCTCCAGGGTCCTTCCCAGGCCACTTCCTCACCTATCCAAGCTCATTCCAGCACTGCGGCCCTAACCCTCTCCGCCTCTCCCAAAGGTGGCCTTCCCAAGGCCAGAAATTATTGGTCAACTCCCTGGACTTCAGGGCATCCCACCCGACCCACGTCGCATCCCCAAACCACGATGGCCTCTCATTGGAGTCTCCCCTCGAGTCCACGGCAAACATATGCTAGGTCCTTCCATACACACAGACAAAGCAGGACACACAGTAAGGACATACGTAAGATCCACACCGCGGTTCAGGCACCACTGCCACCACAGCTGGACTGATGCCCTCCCTGGACGACCGTAGTTCAGTCCCCTCCTCTGGCCCTGAAGTCCGGGGCCGGCTTCCCCAGACTCACCAGGTCCACTACCTCCCTCTGCCGGATCAGCGCCTTTTGCTTCCCCTTGGGGGTCTCGGAGGCGCTGGACGGCGCGGGCAGCTGCAGGAGCAGCAGCAACAGCAGCAGCAGCAGGAGGCCTAGCAGCCGTGGCGGGGAGGCGGCGCGGCCCTGGGGGCGCATGGCGCGCGGCAGCTGGGAAGCGCCGAGCAGGAGGCGGAGGAGACCGCGGGAGCCGAGACCTGGTCAGCGTCTGGCCCCGCCGCGGGCTGCATGAATGCGCCTTTCACCGCGCGCCGCCCTCCCCTCTTTTTCCCTCCCGCCCCCTGGACGCCCGGAGTTTCCATCCCATAATAGGCGGGAGCCCCAACCTGGAACTCGCCGGCAGGGCGGACCCGAGCCCGGCCCGCCCCTCCTGCGGCCGCAGCTCCGCCCGCCGGGACCCTCGCGGGGCGGTGTCGACCCCGCGGCAAGCGCGCCAGCAGAGTCGGGCGGGGTCGCTGTGGTCAGGAGCCGCAGGTGCAGATTCGGCGGAGGGGCGCGGAGATAGCACCTCGTATATCAGAGGCACGTGCCTTAACCTGGGTGCAGGAACTGCTTTCGGGGTCTTCAATACCTGGCATGGGTCCTCAAGTGTTATTTTTAACAAGGGAGGTGGCATTTTGAGGGGCGGAAGGTGGGGGGAAAGCATAGGTATCATCAAGGTCTGCAAGAATCCTATGACACAAATGATTACTAATTGCTGTTTCAGTAAGTGCTGTCGCTTTGTAAGCTCACGGACCAGTCAAAATTTTGCACAGCGCCTCCTGGCAATCCAAGGTGGGGGTCGGGCAGGGGTGGGGTGGATGCCCCTCTGCTCACCCCATTCACAAATGAATCGGCTCAGGGAAATGAATCAACATTCAGTGATAGTTCCCTTTTGAGTGTTCACTGGACCTCTGATTAATACTATCCTTTTCTAACCTCTCCTGCCCTTCTTTCATTTATCCTTTGTCTATTCTGGAAGAAAGTATCCTTAGGCACCAGGCTAGCCTCCAGGCAGGGTCAGGTTGGAGCAGGTGCTCCTTCATACACCACAGGTAGAACAGGTCCTGCCTCCTGCCACACTTGTAGTAATACTGAGGGTGACATTGGATGGTAATGCTAAAGTCAAATTCAATTCAGCAGGGTCCCTTTCAGAGATCTAGCCAGATGTCACAGAATTAGAAGTGAGCCCAGCTGATGGATATAAAGAGACGGAGCTGTCTGGCAGCTCCACGGGTCAGGGCATTTCTAGGATACTCTTTCCTGAGTTAGTGCCTAGCTACAGATAAAAGTCTTTCCTGTTTGTCAGAAGTAAATTTCTAAATGAGTTGTAAAGCCAGGACTGGCTACATAATTAGTCCTGACCGGTGAGAAAATGAAAATGCAGGTCTTTTACTTTTAAAAATTATTAAGATTTTCATAATGGGATCAGTATAAGAATAAAGCAAATGTGGAGCCCTTCCAAGTGCCTGACTCTGTGTGCCTGCACAGGTCACTTGCCCCCAAAAGCTAGGCTGTTACAAAGTTGAATGAGGTTCCTGCTGATGCTATTTTGTAGCCAAACCACTGTGATCACAGAAGGCTGGAGGCTGAAAGGAAGAGCAAGGAACCACCAGAGAGTCTGTCTTCTAGCCAATTCCAGCTCCTGCTGCTACTGCTGTTATTGTCCCATGACTTCAGATGGTCCTTCTCTGTGTAAATTTGGGGCCCAGACTGGGGGTTCAGCAAAGAGCTAATGCTGCATTAACACCCAGGCATTTTGAAACTACACATTCATAGAGTTGATCCAATTACATTGTAAAATAAGCTAGAGATCATCTATATTTGAAGATAATATACAATAAAGTGTAACTGCTTTACAGCATACAGAGAGATTTCACAAATCCTGTCTTAAAATCAGCCCAAAAGTATTATCACTCTGGCCTTTGATTAACTTCAGTGTCTCTGTGTTTACTTCTACATCTCTGTGGGTTTGCAAAGGCATTTACCCTAGGGCTTTTGGAAGTTAATATGAGAAGTTAATATGAGCTGAGTTTTTTGGCCGAATCCTTGGGCCTTTTCTACCATTATAGATTTTCATTCCAGTTATAGATAATGTACTTATTCAGGATCCTGAGTGCTATTTCCACAGTGATCCTTCTCCAGCCACATATGAACAAATGAGACTTGCAGATTCTGATTTGGAAGCCTCATTTTAGGAGTGTTATAGCAATTGTGATGATATGTTTTAGTTAATTTCAAGTACATGACACATGCAAGAAAATTTAACATATTAGATTTGTGGTATTAATTTGAAATGAATTAAACCAAGTTGGTAAAGGCTTTAAATGTTTGATAAAACCTAGTCACTACATTTATCATCAGACTGAAATAGTACTGTATACAAAATTTACCACTTTAAAAATTGGCTGTTTATTGACCATTTCCAAGTTTATTGACTGCTTATATGTTTTCTAACATTTGTACCAAAGTCAGGTAGCATCTGTGACTGTCATGAGCGAAGAAAGCTAATTTTTTTCTCATTGAGTTATGAATGAATTGCTTAGTGCCATAAAAATCTTTCAAAGATAAACATCTTTAAAACATTTAATCTTTCCTTTTAGGGACATAACATATCTCCTCAGTTTTCCAAATCCTCTTTTATAAACCAGTGAAGATAGTAATAGTACCTTGTTCATAGGATTGCATGAAGATTAATTGGGAAAATGCTGGCTCAACCCAATACCTGGTTCTTAGTTGTTGTTGTGCCGTCGAGTCATGTCCAACTCATAGCGACCCTTATAGGGGTTTTAATGGCTGATTGTTTCGGGATTACCTTGGGAATGGATTGCCACGTCCTTCTCCCATTTTTGCGGTACTGGGAATTGAACTCAGGACCTCAGAGACTGCAGAGCGGCGCTCTACCAAATGAGCTAAATCTCAGCCCACCTGGTTCTTAGTACTCAGGATATATTCATTATAATTATTTTTATTAGATAATTCAAGTATTTCATATACAATGGAAAGAAGTCATGATTTAAGTATGGCACCTAATCTATATATCAGTTCACCAGCTGCATCATGCAGGGTGCAAGGGGGAAAGAGAAACAACCCTGATATTTAAAGAGGTTACTTCATATAAGAAATTGGCCATCCAAACAGAGCACAGGCTAAAAAGAGGACAGTTCAACAACTCTACAGTTGGCAATAACTGTGAACTGATACTATCCCTAGGCTAGAGAGAGTTAAAGTGCCCAGTTAAAGCTGGAACCATGTTGGACTTGCCGACTGGATGCTGAAATCATGAAAGAGATGAAGCTGCTCTTGGACAAGCCACCTGCACCAGAGAAGGAAGATGAGCAATGTCCTGGCTGCTCTCTTATTATCACCTTCAATCCCTGATGACCAAGCCTAACCCAAGGAACCTGGGAAACAGTCTATGGAGGGAAGAGGAGAGGAGGAGAAACACAAAGAGTAGTTCTGAGGGCAAACAGCACCAATCAGTCCTGAAAGTAGGTACTAAATTCCTCCCTCCATTGGCTCAGGTTCACATGCATACACAGTCAGCCTTAAAATCCACAGTGTAATGGCTTCATCTACATTCCTAAATATCTATGTTGCCACACTATTTGGATTGGTATTAAATGGTTAATTTACCCACATTCTGTGCAGATAGACAGTACCCTGCCTAGCTCACAAGTGGATACAATTTTTACAATCTTTAGACAACTTGATGGAAAATTATAGAACCTAAATCATTGGTGAAAGATGACCAAAAGTCCCTGGCCTGCTATTATGGTAAGTATATTCTGCATCGATTCTTTTTTGTTTCTGCATATTTATATAACTGGAGGCTGACATCCCCCGCAGTGCTTGAAGGCAAACACTGGGCTGCTAGACCTAGAACAGTTATATTTCATTTATTCTGAATCATAGCATGCTACATGCTTTCAACCTGGGTAGTCTTTCATTTCCTGTCAGATTTTCTTCCCTTTTATTAAGTTACCCAAAGCTATGCACGTTCTTCCCTTCTTCATTATACTCTGTGTACAGAGGTTTTTTAATCAGCATCCTCTGAACAGACTCTGCATTGTAAGAATTTCTCAGAAAATAGTTCACCATGGAGATCCAAGTTTGAATATGGTCAAGATTAAAGGCATTTCTGGGTAGTTCATATGACTCTTTGCAGCCTGTGTGTCTTTCAAGGTACAAAGAACCGCCTGTTTTGTGATTAAAGGAAGCCAAAGTAAGCAGGATTTTTGGAATTGCATCCCCAAACATTTAGGTTTACAAATACATCCAGTTTTCCATTCTCCCTTCACATCAGCCAAACCATGGTTTCTTGTTATTGTCCATCTCCTGTTATAGATGCTATTGCTTTGTTAATGTAAAATCAGATCATTGTAATGAAGATTACAATGTAACAAGCCAATAATCTTAATCTCTCTTGCTTTGTAGTGTTTTTAGCAAATGATAGAGCAAACGGAATTGTTTCACCTTTCCCAAAACTGTCTAATGTAGAATGAGCAAAAGTACCATTGTGGGAATTGGTGACAAGAGAGAGAAAGATCAAGAGGTTTGGATACAAAACAAGAAATGGGAACTTTCCAAAGCAAAAAACAAGAATTAATGAAATAATTAGTTGTCTATTATGGTATAAAAGTTACTGTTGCAAGACTTGCTAACCATTGTGTTGAAAATTAAAATTAAGTCTAGGCAAATTCCATTCTCATTTTCTTTACCGTGATTTTTAAAATAACCACTTAGCAATATTAGCAGATATTTAGCAGTGTTATCAGAATAATCAGAGGCATCCTTTTACTGCCTTTTCCTTCTAACTCTTGAATAGATTAATGATTCCCATTCTTATGGACAGGTCCAAAGTCTCTACTGAAACTCAAGGTAATTCTTAGCCTGTGAGTCCCTGAAAAATAAAGAGAAAGTTGTGTACTTCGGATATGCAATGGCACAGAGTAAACATTCCCATTCCAAAAAGAAGGAATGGGGGAATAGAAAGGAAGGATTGGACCAAAGCAAGACCAAAACTAACCAGGGATAACATTAAATCCTGTAGCTTCACGTTTGGCATCTGGTGCATTTGGGGGCCTCATCTGGGCTCTAACAGGCTTAGGTAGCCCTGTCTCTATGGCCTTGCTGTTTGCAGGCTGCATGGCCTCTTTCTTGGGCTGACTTCCTCATTGCCTATAGCTTTCTTCAGCAGATGTTTCATTTTGCCAGCATCTCTAACATTATAGGGTCTCTACTCAAGATTAGGCTTCACCTTCACAGCTTCATACTTTACTTCCTGAAGGACTTCCTGTGGGGAATCTGACCCTGCTACACATGGCCTGGCCATAGGCCCAAGATTTCTCAAAAATCTTGGTGGAGGTAGAAGCCTCTATAACCTCGTAACTCTTACATTCTGCATGCCTGCAAAACCAGCACCATGTGGATGATGCCAAGTTCTTTGATTAGCTTGAGAAGTAGCTGGGGACCCTTGAGCCACAGTTTCAGTGCCCTCTGAGTGCCTGGGTGGCTGGATTCAGGAGAACATTTCTCGACATGGCCTTTTTGAGCAGGATGCCATGGAGGGGACTTCTTTTCAAAGGAAAATTTTTCAAATGAGTTTGCAGTTTCACACTCTAGAGCTTGCAATGGGAGGAATCTTGACAATTCCTGAAGTGCCCTCAAAACACTTGTCCTATTGTTCCAGTGCAAAGTGCTTGACTTCTCTTTAATGATGCTAATCTCTGACAATTACAATCTCTTTGTCTACAACTTTAAATGAGATCCTTTTTTATCCCCAAGTGGCACATTTTCCACATTTCTTGCTCTGCTTTTTGCACCTTTTCCTCATTATAAACCTAAAAGTAGCCAGCCCAAACCATGGCACAGCTTGAATGCTATGCTGTCTTGAAATTCCCTTCACCAAATTAATTAATGTATTACTTTTGAATTCGGCCTCAGGCAAAGTTTCAGGACATACACAAAATGTAAACAAGTTATTTGCCAGAATGTAACATGAATGGCTTCTAGTACAACTCCCAATAAAGTCTTCATTCCCATCTGAAAGCCCATGAATACAGCCTACATATCTGTTGGTATTTTATTCTTCTGAATATTCATCAGAATCACTCACTAAGCTCTGCTTACAGCATTCTAGGGTTTCTATGGTCTGTTTGTCCAAACTTATCCAAATTCCTCCTACAAACCAGTTCCAATGACCTAAGGACAACATACTCACACTTAGAGCATTACTGCACTTCTCTGGTATCAATTTTCTGTATTAGTTGACTTTTGCCTCAGTGTGACCAAAATACCTGACAGAAACAACTTAAGGGAGAAAAGATTTCTTTTAAGTCATAGTTTCAGAGAGTCAGTCCATCATGACAGAAAAGGCATGGCTGAGGAGCACAGTCCATGGTGGCATGTGCATGTGGTAGAAGGTCTTCACATCACAGTGGAAGCAGAGAGAACTATCCTGGAACCAGGGGCCACATATCACCTCCAAAGGATTCAGTGACCAACTTCCACCAGCAAGGTCCCACCTCCTAAAAGTTCTACCTCTTCCCAAAATAGCACCACCAGGTGGGGACCAAGCATTCAAACAAGAGCATCTGAGGGACATTTTATATTTAAACCATACCAGGGATCAAACCCAGGGCCTTGCGCATTCTAACAGTTGCTCTACCATTAAGCTAAAGCTCCAGCCCTAGGTTGTCTTTTGAACAAAGTCCTAGAATTGCAAATCACTTCATGGCCTTTTGGCTAAGACCAAGTGTAAAGTTGCCAATGCTGCCATTGCAAAAAACACTTTGGCTCTGGCAATATGCAAAGCATATCCATGCTGAGTGGTATTTCTCTAAGTACCAGAGTAGAGGAACTCAAGACATAACAAAAAGTTTTCAACCTTTTGTTCTAGAGGCTCAGTATCTGTTTAGTTCATGTTTACTGGATCTCAGACTGGGAAAAGTTTTCAGTTCATCATTCATCCTGTTCTGCCATCATCTCCCCACATTGATAACAGAATTTTCAAGGATTTCATACTCAAAGTTAAAGTCCCCATAAGTATAAATCACATTTCCCCAGCCAGATGATTACTTTTATTTTCCCTAATACTCTTGACCATTAATGATTTCCAGATGTCATCACTCCATATAAACCCTTCTATGTCCTCTTAATTTGCAGCATAAATAAGCTCAAATTCAGGTGTACTGGATAGAATGATGCATCTCTAATTGAGGTCATCGGAGGATCTGATACATTCTTAGAATATTTAAATAAACACTGTCTTTCATGTAATAAACACTGAATTGGGGAATATGAGTTAAGACAGGTTGAAGGACCCACCTCTCCTTGGAGTGCTGAGGTGTAATATTGTTAATATTCTATTGAAATCAGTATTAATGATGAGTTTTTTTCATTCTTACTATAAGATCCTGCTTATTTTCATGCAAGGAAGCACAGACACTGCGGAGTTGAGCAATCTGACTTTGTAATTGGCAGTTGTCAGACTCTCTCTGGCTGTTTTCAGTATAGAACTCTCAGTTAAGCAGCCAGCTGAGCTGCTCTTATATCAGCACTGATGGTTTTGAGCACTTCATAGATGTCTTAAAGAAGCCACATCACAATTGCCATTGCAGTACAACTCCAACCCCTGAGGGTACAGCTCTAACTAGGGCAGTTTCAAATAGTTTGCAATTTGCACTGGACTTTTTGGTCTCACAAGCCTCAGTGAACTCTAGATGATTCTGTGCCTAACCAAGACCAAAAAGGGAGCATATCCCCTGGTGGCACAGAAAAGGGACTGCTGTGGTCAGGCAAAAGGGATAGCCATGATTGGTGCAAACATAAACCTTCATTTCTGTGATTTGTGCAAACTCCTCTCTGGCTGTATAAGCAGGCTGTTCAGCTTACTTGAGCTGACCTGGCTAGGAGATATCCTATGCTGCCCCCTCGTGTTAGAATATTGTCGTTGTTGTTGTTGTTAGGCACAGTCGAGTCAACTGCAACTCCTAGCGACCCTTTGTACAGCAGATCAAAACACCTCCCGATTCTGTGCCAGGCACACAATCTTATTTATATTTAAGCCCATTGTTGCAGGCACTGTGTCAATCCATCTGGTGGAGGGTTTTCCTTTATTTTGTTAAACTGCCACTCTCCTAAGCATGATGTCTTTCTCTAGGGATTGATCTCTCCTGACTACATGTCTGAAATATATAAGACACAGTCTAGCCATTCTTGCTTCCAAGGAGCACTCTGGTTGCACTTCTTCTAGGACAGATCTCTTGGGTTCTTTTGGCAGTGCATGGTATATTCAATAGATGTCTCCAATACCATAATTCAGAAGAAGGCAGGGAACCAGGGACATCATTGCTGATATCAGGTGAATATTAGCCAAAAGCAGAGACTATCAGAAAGATGTCTATCTATGTTTTATTGACTACGCAAAGGCATTTGACTTTGTGGATCATAGCAAATTATGGATACCACTTCGGAAAATGGGAATACCAGAGCACCTAGTTGTACTCATGAGAAATCTGTATGTGAACCCGGAGGCAGTTGTTCGAATAGAACAAGGAAACACTACCTGAATTAAAGTTGAGGAAGGTGTGCTTCAGGGCTGTATACTTTAACCCTATCTCTTCAATTTATACGCTGAGCAAATAACCCAAGAAGCTGGACTTTAGGAGGAAGAACACGGCATCAGGATTGGAGGAAGACTCATTATCAACCTGTGTTATGCAGATGACACCACTCTGCTTGCTGAAAATGAAGAGGATTTAAAACATTTACTGATGAAGATCAAAGATCATAGCCTTCAATACGGGTTGCAACTAAACATCAACAAAGCAGAAATCCTTACAACTGGGTCAGTATGCAACTTCACAATAAATGGAGAAAAGATTGGGGTTGTCCAAGATTTTACTTTGCTTGGCTCTATAATCAACACCCGTGGAAACAGCAGTCAAGAAATCCAAAGATGCATTGCTCTTGGAAAAGCTATGGCAAAAGATCTCTTTTGAGTATTGAAAAGTAAAGATGTCACATTGAAGACAAAGGTGCGTCTGACTCATTCCATGGTATTTTCAGTCGCATCATATAGTTATGAAAGCTGGGCATTGAACAAAGGAGACATGAAAAGTATTGATGCTTTTGGTTGCAATATTAGGCTCAGTAAAAGCTTGCTCTCACATTGTCTTTGCCTCTCTTAGTAGTGTGGGCTGACCTGGTAACATGAAGAAAGAAGCAGCAGAGACAGGAAAACAGCAGTGATGGCAGCATCAAGAGACAGTAGAGACAGTGGAGAACCAGTGACAGAGAAAGCAAAGCAGTCAAAATGTTGAGCTGCAGAAGCAGCAAAGAAACTGAGTGCTTGACAGCTGAAGAGGAGGCAAGGCTGCAAGACCAGCAAGTAGGAGCAGCAGAAGCAACAGCAGCCACAGCAAGCTTAAGGGCCATGATTGCTGTCTCCTGAATGGCAACAACAGTGACAGTGGCTATAGCATTAAGAAACAGCTGAATAGTTCAAGAGAGTGACCAAGGCAGGAAGAAGAGGAATAGTGTAAGAGAGAAAAAAGTCTGTAAGGAGTGAGAAAAAAGAAACTTCAGGACTTGGAAACTGGAAAAATTCTAGAAGGCTGTGTAGTCTTTAGGATCAAGGGTCTGAGACACCCTAGGCCTGGGAGCTGTAGCTTTGGCTGCTATTTGTTGTTATTAGGTACTGTAGAGTTGGGTCTGACTCACAGCAACCCTATGTACAACAAACAAACACTCCCCAACACTGCACCATGCCCAACACTATTGTCAGGGTTTTTCTGCTATTTATAGGGTTTTGAATGGTGGGTTGTTTCAGGAATGGGTTGCTAGATCCTTCTCCATATCCTGCAGCACCTGGTATTCCCAGGTGGTCTCCCATCCAAGTACTAACCAGTCCGACCCTGCTTAGCTTCCAAGATCAAGTGGGATCAGATGCCCCGGTGCTATGGCTAAAGATTTAGGACCAAGGAATCTTGATACCTAGTCCTGCCCCAAAGCTGCAACACCAGCTGAGGAATCTCAACCTCCTTGGCCTACATAACAGCTGTAAAGCTAGAGGGCATCACTTGCTGTTGCTGCTCCCACTTGTCTGCTTTCACTCTTCACTGCCATCAAACACTCAGGTGTACAGACGCTGCCAAAGACCAACACTTGAAGAGCTTCTCCTTGCCTACCCATGATTTCTATCCAGGTAGAGCAACAGGACCCCAGCCAATTGATTGGTGACATTATCACTTCCAAGGAGCTGATTATTAAATCAATTAAGAAGCTCCCAACAAGTAATAGAAAGTTAACTCAATGTGACTTAAACAATAAGGAAATTTATTTTCTCTCTTAAGAAGTTCAGAAGGAGGGCAAGATACAGGATTAGTTAATTCAGTGGCTCAAACATATCATCAAAGACTCAGATTTCTTCCATCTTTATATTTTACCATTCTTAAGGTTTCAGCTTTATCTTCATGCCATCATCTTCCCTGGGAAGACAGCTGGTCCAGGTGCCCCTGCTGGATGCAACAAAGTCTAGAGGAAGAACAGGACTATCCCTTGCATTTCCTCTTTCTTTCAAGAAAAAGCCGCTGCTCTCTTTAATCTAATTGGCTAAAAGTCAGTTGCACACTCAACTCTAAAATAATCCTGAACCAGGGGAATAAAATAGCCACAGTGGATTTGGGCAAATCAAGAAGAAACTCCTGGGACCTTTTCTTCCATGCAGAATAGAATTGCTACTCAAATACATTGGGGTTCTGCAATGAGCGAGGTTGGGGGAATGAATGTTGAGTTGGCAACCAACAGCTCTGGCTGAAGACACAGATGTAAAAGATGATTGTTCCTTTTTCTCTGAACTTTGGATAAATCTCAAATAGGGAACACATACCAGCACATTCAACAGTGAGGTACTAGACATGCCAATACAAACTGTTGACCCCTTATTAGCAGGCCATCACTGACTCACTTCTAGACTAAACACCCTATTTCTATACTTGCTTGTGCCTGGTTTTCTTTACCCAACACACTGGTTTTGACATTCATCCATTACTACATGCAATAATAGCTCATTTTTATCACTGAGCAAAATTCCATAGTTTGGCTGTCCATTTATCTGAAAAGGTCACACTATCCTTATTTACTCTTTAAGATGAACAAGTATATCAGCTCCTTTCCAGAGAGTAGTGTTTGGCCCTGGACTTAGAGCTCTGGAGTTCTGCCTCTGCAGAACCACAACTCTCAAAGTCAGGAATATGCTAAGAGAAGATGACAGTGTACCAGTGAGCAACTAACTCTCTTCCACCCTCACTGATGGAAGAGTTCCAGAGACAAGTTGGTTTGTTTAATGGACTCCTGAGATTTCCTGAGAAGGCTTTCAGCTTGTCACCAGGACTCCTTTTGTCCTGAGTTTCTTGAACTTTGCATCAGAAGCAAGAATCCAAGTCACACCATGGGTTACTGCAAAGATATTTTTCCCTTCCTGCCTAGCACAGTCTTGGAACACAGAAGGCAGAGGGAGACAGGGAGGTTCCCCTCATGTCTGAGCCCAACATGGTGCATTATTAGCAAATGTTTGGCCTTAAAGTTAGGAATCAGGTCCAGCATATCTAATTCAATCCCAGTTTTCTGCTGAAGTTATAGTAATCCCAGACCTCAGCATGTCTAGAACTATGAGCTAAACACTTAATTCTTTAGTATATTTAACTCATGTGGCTATGAGTCACTGTTAATATGTTCAACAGATATGCTTGTTTCCAAGCTGCATATCCAAAGTAAGGGTTTTAATTATTTTTCTTAGTGACTCGCTCATGTCTGCATACCAGCAGTCAGACTTGGCTGGCCAAAGCCATCTTGAAATATTTAACTTAGAATTCAGTATAGAACTGAGACATATCAAATATTTCTACGATCTCTATCCAAAGACATTGGTCACTTGTCAAAGTTAAACTCTAAACCAAGTTACAGTAGAAGGCAAAATCAACTATATATTTTATGCATTAATATCAGATTAATAAATATAGAATGAATGAAACTTTATATGTCATGTTCCAGAAACAAATATATTGTGCTTTTTGCAAAATAGGAGGAGAAAAAGAAAATTTTTATCTGGCAAGCAATAATTTCATTTATCTTCAGTATCATTCTAGAGAGGCTGGGATTTAGCTCAGTGGGTAGAGCACTGTGCTACAGTCTCTGAGGTCCCGAGTTCAATTCTCAGCACCGCAAAAGTGGGAGAAGGACTTGGCAATCCACTCCCAAGGCAATCCCGAAACAGTCTGCCATTGAAAACCCTATGAGGGTCGCTATGAGTCGAATACCGACTTGATGGCACCTAACAACAACAACATCATTCTAGAATTTTCAAAATGAAGATTATCTTCATTTATATCTGGATATATATTCAACTATAATATGTCTTAATTTATTTGAAATAACAAATTAAGCAAGTAATAGAAGTTTGCAAAACTTACGTATAGGTAACCGTAGTAAACATAAAGTATTGTTCTATGGGGATTGATTGTTACACACATGGTATTATTTACAAGTATAATTGTGTTTGTGTGTGTGTGTGTGTGTGCGTGCATGCACTTAATAATGACTTGGAGGCCTCCACGTCAATGTACTTAGATCTCATTTCATTCTTTTAGCTGTGTTTAACTGCTACTTATTTATTAATTCTACCCTGTGCACACATGTATTCAGTCTCCTCCATCACTCAGTATTCTTAGTGGGTGGACATCACATGGTTTTATACTGTTTTTGGTCTCTTCAGGGTGTGGAGGAGAGAGAGACTCTGTGTGGCCTCCAAAGCCTAGGAAGCACACTTCTCCCAATTTGGGGTGTGTTGTGCTCCCCTTTTGTGGTTTTTGCTTTCCTGAAAAACACCTTTGGGCATGTACCCCATTGGAAAATCAATGGCCTAGCAGGCACGAAGCCCTAGGTTCTGTCCCGCCGCCCCACTCACCACAATAACAAACAACACACCTTTGACTGCTCAGCATCTAGAAGGCCTGGAAACCTGCCTATAAGACAGATTGTTGTTGTTGTTGTTAGGTGCCTCAAGTCGTGTCCGACTCATAGTGACCCTCATAGGGTTTTCAATGGCAGATTGTTTCGGGATTGCCTTGGGAGTGGGTTGCCACGTCCTTCTCCCATATAAGACAGATAGAAGGACCTAACTCTCCCTAAGGGTATTTGGCTAGGAGTTAAGCACTTCTAAATAATTTTGTTGTTGTTAGGTGCCGTCGAGTCAGTATCCAACTCATAGCGACCCTCATAGGGTTTTCAATGGCTGACTGTTTCGGGATTGCCTTGGGAGTGGATTGCCAGGTCCTTCTCCCAGTTTTGTGGTGCTGGGAATTGAACTCAGGACCTCAGAGACTGCAGCGAAGTGCTCTACCAACCGAGCTAAATCCCAGCCCCCTAAATAATTTTAGGAATGTTAATAGTAAGAATAGGTCTTTACTGTAAGCACTCTTTAGTGTTTGTTGTTGTTAGGTGCCCTCCAGTTGGCGTCAGACTCATAGCAACTCATGGTACAATAGAGCAACTCATAGTACGATAGAACAGTAGTACATAGTACAATAGAGGAAACTCCATTGTCAGGGCTTCTCTGCTATTCATAGGGTTTTCAACAGCTGATTGGTTTTTGGGAGTGGGCTGCTGTGTCCTTCTCCCAAGCCTACAGCAACTGGTGTTCCCAGGTGGTCTCCCATCCAAGTACTAACCAGGCCTGACCCTGCTTAGCTTCTGAGATCTGACAGGATCGGATGCCACAGTGGTATGGCTGCAGGCCCTTTAATGTTTATTTTTCCTTCAAATAAAGTAAGCTGTTGGGGGTTTGTTTGACCTTTTGATTGTCAGATGCCACACTCCTCTCTATGCCAGCTGACAACTGAGCAACCCTTCTTTTGGCTGAGCTGTCATCATGGCATCCTACCTGCTTTGATAACTTCAAAGGTGTTTTGAGGAAACTACACTTCAGCCCAACCATAGCTGCTGCTGAAAACACAAAATTCAGCTTCAGGAGGACTTAACTCCAGTCACAACTGCTAGAGCCTATACCAGCACCAGAAAACTTCAGCCATGACCTTCCAATGGCCCTGCCTACAGCTACTCCAGAGGACCTGGCCTTGGCTACTCTGGACCTTGTAAGAAGTGTCCTCAACAAGGTCATGGAGGAGGAAGAGAACCTCCCCTAGTGACTCAGTAAAAACCTTGTGATTAACAGAAAGGAGGATGTACCTATGTGAGGCTTGTGATTGGTCCTTAGTTGAGGCTTGTGATTGGCCTTTAAATAAGGATGTGATCAATGGAACTGGAAGCAGTACATATGGAGGGCTGTAACTGGTG
>VMDO01012456.1:0-27779 GCA_007922755.1 Pedetes capensis | reverse complement strand
GTTCCAGAGAGTCACCAGGAGTTGAGAGCCCTGATCCCTCAAACTCAGAGTTGTAACACTGAGAGGTGGTCAAGAGTTGCAGAGAACCTCCTAGAGCTAAGAGCCTTGATACCTAAATCTCAGCGCAGTGAAAGTAGGAGTCCACTGAAGAGATTTAAAGGGCAATCAATGGGAGAATTTAAGACTATGAAGGGTAGTGGAAGTGTTGGGAAAGGAAGACTCTGTGAAGAAGCTGAGATATACAGAAGACAAGAATTTGTAAACAGCCAAAAAGGAAGCTGAGGCTATGAGGACTGCATGTCCTGGTTGCTGGAAGAGTTTGAGAGAGCCACCAAAGGATAAAGAACCAAGGGTCCTGAATCCCAGAGCTCAAGAGCTATAACTTTAGCTGCTGGGTGTTGGCACTCGAAGCGCAGGGCAATAAGCCTCCACCTTGAGCACCCAGACCAGTAAGCCTCCAGCTAAAAGCTTCTGGGTTTGGAAGCCCACCCAGCCTGTGAGCCTGTGGAACTCAGGGCTGTCAACACTAATGGAGCTGCCCCTTTGCCCACCTGTGATTTCTAGTTAGATAGAGCAAAACAACCTCCAGCTAGCCATTTGTGACACCTAGAGTCTGAGGACCAGTGACAAAGAGGCAGTGATGATTGTCAGTTGAGGAAACACAGCCTGCTGTTTTGTTTTACTGTACTTTATATTTGCCTGGAGCTTGCCAACCCGGGAAGCTCTAGAAACAGTGTGCTGTTCTTTTCCAAGAGAGCCTGCACTAACTACAGGGCTGGTTAAAAGCAGAAAAATGTCAGCAAGGGTTTTCCAGTGGTCCACTTTGTTTACAGACCTGGAGTTTTCCGTTTTATGAACATTTTCATGGGGGGCACTGGACTGGCTGTTAGAAGGACAAAAACCACTAGAGGAGCTCCTAGTTTGCTGGTGGTTTTTCTGGAAAAAATGTGGAGTCTATTCAGACTTGCATAATTTCTTGACAGTGAAATGACTTAGATCTTGAGATAGGCCCCCAAGGAAATGAACCCACAAGCTAGACCACCTTACTCTAGTTAGTACTTGGGGGAAATGATGGAGAAAACATTAAGATATCTTATTTTCTTCTGAGTTTAGGAAAACCTATAAATCTCTATTAATTTTGTTATCAACATATTCAAAATGTAACAGTATATTTATAAACATAGGCATTAATTGTAGCATTTAATAGAAACTTTGCAGTAGGTATGTTAAAATCTAGTATAAGTGAAAATAAATCAGTGGGAAATATTTAAAGTGTGTTCAATGTAAATGAGGCCTGCAGCCATACCACTGTGGTGTCTGATCCCGTCAGATCTCAGAAGCTAAGCAGGGTCTGGCCTGGTTAGTACTTGGACTGCAGACCCCCTGAGAACACCAGGTACTGTACGCTTGGGAGAAGGACCGGGCAACCTACTCCCAAAAAACAGTCAGCTATTGAAAACTCTATGAATAGCAGAGAAGCACTACAATAGTGTTTCGTCTGTTGTACGAAGGAGTCGCTATGAGTTGGACATGGACTCAATGGCGCCTAACAACAACAACGTAAATGAAGATCATCCATGATGTGTGTCTGGAAAACAACTTATTTAAAATTTTTTTCTCTAGAACATTTTTATCAAGACTTAAGTAGGTTCACTCTCCCTTATCTCCTCTTTTGGTGGTAAGTTAGAAAACTTTTCTTCAAAGTTTTTCTAGTTTTCCTTTCTATCTTTCTAGGGATGGAAAATATAAACCTCAGAGTTGGCTACACAATTTCTCACCTTAGTAATTGTTTTCCACTCATTTTCATTTCTATTTAGCAAATACCACCATAAGTCTATTTTTCTTTTCATTGCATTGCATATTTTTTCCAATTGCTTCCTTTTGGTATCTCCCAGTAATGTTCATCGTGAACTTCACTGTCAGTTTCTACTGCCATCTAGCTCTGAGTCCCAAGGTCTTTAGTCATTTCAGATTGGCCTTTTAATCTTTTCCTTGCTCTCTTTATGGATACATCGCCATTGTGAGTTAATAACAGTTTGATTTCTCTGCATATGACAGATCACACTGACTGCTCTTAAGGCTTTTGCCATCTGGAATTGAAGTCTTTGACTCTGGCTGTGGGCAGTAAGGTATTAAGATAATGCTTTCCAAGCAGAAAGCAATGGCAGGGCTTCTTGTGGTTATTACAAATTATATCTTTCATTTCCTAAGAGTACCAGTGACTGACTTGGCAACATTAAACTTTCCAACAGCAGTAACTGGACACGCCCACCTGTGGTGTATTTCTGAAATGAAAGTGAGGAAGCAGGAAACCTGTGATTTGGATGATGGGTGGTAATTACAAGCTGTTTTTGGTCTAGTTTTACCAGGAAAGTTTAGAAACCATGAACAGCAAAACAGTTATAGATTCCAATGGGTGTTCTGGGTCATTTTGTAAGATGTCATTCTGTACAATTATGTTGAGGGTTTGTAGCAGGCTTGGAAAGTGAAATCCTGCCTTACATTTTTGCTGCTGTTGGGTGCAGTTGCACACTGCTTATGCCAACGTTGTTATTGTAAATGTAAATCCAACTGTATTATACAACTTAAGTCAGCTTTGATTGAAAAAGGCTATGTAATTGTTATAAAAATTTTTACCTCTTTCTGAGACACCAGGCCTTTTTTGCACCAAAGACTTTGCTCCCATGGAGGAGAGGCTGCTCTTTTCTTTTGAATTAACTGATACTTTTCAACTTTGCTATTCAAAATGAACACATTTAAAATTCAGGCTTAATAATTACAAGTATTGGGGCTGGGGTTTGGCTCATTTTGTAGAGTACTGCTCTGTGCTCTCTGAGGACCTGGGTTCAATTCCCAGCACCGCAAAAATGGGAGAAGGATGTGGCAATCCACTCCTGAAGCAATCCCAAAACAATCAGCCATGGAAAACCCTACCAACAGCAGAGAAACACTGACATAGTGCCAGGCATGGCACAGTTTATGGAGTATTTTGTTCTGTTGTACATAGGGTGGCTTTGAGTTGGGCCTGACTTGATGGCACCTAACAACAACAAATACAAGTATTAAGTAAAGGATTGATAAGTCATTTAAAATAAATCCTAAATAAATCACCAATAGTTCAAATCCAATGGTATATTAAGTGATCAAGGAAGATTATTCAAAGAATTGAATGACAGCATTATTATAAAAAGACTTATTGAACATTTCACATTAGCTGATTGAAATGATGTCCAACAGTTTACCAAACCTGTTTATTCTCCCTGGCAGATGTACATCTAGACTACATTTCTCAGCCTCTCTTGCTATTACGTATAGATTTATGCTTGAATTCTGGCAAATAGAGTGCAGATGGAAATCTATGCTACTTCTAGTTCTGGTCCATGAAACTTTTTCCTCTGTAATCTTCTTCTGTGAGAGAAATAGTGAGATCTCAGATGGAAATGGTGGATGGAAGGGCTGAATAATCCTCTGGAAGGCTACCTCAAGAACATCTGCACCTGTCACAGGAATGATGACCGTTTCTAACACTACTAAGATTTCAAGGATCATTAATTTATAGCAGTTAGCTTAATATTGGCTAATATTGACAGAAAAAAGCATTTAATAAAATTCAATACCTACTGCTATTTTTAAAACTATGAAACAGACTAGGATTCTTTATTAATTCCTTAAAATATCTATTTTATATCAAATGCCAACATTATTCTTGATGTAATACTGTAGGCATTTTCGTTAAAGAAATAAGATAAAGATGTCAGCTGTTGCCACTATAAACAACAACTGGCTAGAAGTTCTAGCTAATAGATAAGAAATGAATACCATTATTTGAAGTGAAAAGTTATCTACCTAATAAACACAGAAAAATCAACTGAAAAATTATTAGTGTGACTAAGGGACTTTAATAAATTCACTCATTACAAAATAAATTTTAAAAACCAATACTTTCTATGTGACCTTTAAAAATAAATTATATATCTTCAAATATATATCAAAAAGTCATAGAACAGGAAGATACTATAAAAAAGAATGGATAAAAATGCTCCATGAAATTAAAAAATGATAGGTGAAACAAAAATTCAGTAGAAATTTAAAAGATATATTTGATAAAGTGTCTTTAAAAAAGAAGAAAATTCCAGAGATAGGGAAAAGGAAAAGAAAGATGACAAAATTAAAAGATCGACCCAGGGAATCCATTATCTTACTAAAAGGAGTCCCACTGAAAAAGAACAAGGAAAAGGGAAGAAAATACCACATAAGTAGAGGACATTTCACTGAATTAAATGACTAAAACCCATGCTTTGTTCAGATTTCCTTAGTTTTTATCTAATGTACTTTTTTCTTTTCCATGATACCCCATTGTCATATTCAACTCCTCTTGACTGTGACAGTTTCTCAGACTTTCTGTTTTTCACTCCTTTTAAGGAGTATTGATCAGGTATTTTGTAAAATATCCATCCACTGGAATTTATCTGAGATTTTTTTTCTCATGATTAGACTGAGATTATGGGCATAAAGGAGGCAGACAACTGAGGTAAAGTGCCATTTTCATCAAATCATATGAAATGCACATATTCTTAACATGACTTATCACTATTGATGTCGACTTTACTTACCTTTTGAGAGGTACCCATGGCTAAGATTACGGTTGTTCGGTTTTTTCAGTGGAAAAGTTAGTCTTCTCACACCGTCTTTTTTTTTTTTTTCTTTTTTCCAGTGCTGAGGATGGAACCCACAGCCTTGCAAATGCCAGGTCAAATGTCCTACTACTAAGCTACACTCTCAGTACCTACTTTATTTGGGAGTCACTCTTTGCTGCCCATGCTTAAATAGTGGAGAATTATACTCCACATTCAGGATAGGTTACACTCAAAGAAGTGTAATTACTTGATCAGATGGTTAAGACTGTGTGCTGATTAAGAAACTGACAAATTATTTTCCAAAGTGGCCATACTGTTTTGCATTCCCATAAGCAATGAATGGGTTACTGTTGCTTTGCATCCTCACCAAAAACTGGTATTGTCAGTCTTTTGGAATTTAATTATCCCAATAGGTGTGTTCTATCTCATTATTTTCCATGATGATATTATAAAGTTCACAATGCATGCTAATAATTCATGAGTGCCTGTCATCTTTTTATCTTATCTGATGTTTGTACCAAATCTTCTTCATTTTTTGGTGAGCAAAATTTTTTTGTCATGTCTGATCATTTGATTATGGGATGGACACTATATTTTAAGGAGTATGAGAAGTAATGTTTTCTTCCTCCAGATATTCTCATTTGCTTCTGCCTGGTTCCTGAGGGTTACTAATCCATAACCACCTTGATCTAAGATCAGAGTTTCAGCTTTTGCCAGTCCACCCAGATAAGTTGAAGCTGAGTTATTTTATTTGCGATTCACACTAACTCCCAGAATCCAGCCCTATGAGGTCACAATACTAAGTGTATGGCAGTTGCAGACTCTCCTCTCCTTGTCCTCTGGCCCTTGAGGCTGTAAGTAACACTGTTCAACTTCTCAGCCACTTTTTCCACACCTGCAAATGCTCCCTGGACTAAAGAAGCACCAAATATTGGACCTGATACTGTGAATTTCTCTTTTCCCAGATCTTAACCTGGCAATTCCCTCACTAACTTAATAGCTTCTTAGTGTTTGCGGTTTGATACTGTTTTATTTCATTTGTGTATTTTAGCTTTCTTTTCTGGAACATCTGTCCAAATTACCTAATCCACTGTCAGGAGCAAAGGCAGGGTCCTAGGTTCCCTTTGCTTTACCTTCCCCGCCTCCAGTTCTTTTATTAGCTTTAAAAACTTACGGTAAATATGGTTATAAAATTTACACTTTGGGGAAGAGACTGTGGCAAAAAAAAAAAAAAAAAACAAGAATCTCAACTGTCTTCTCCTTCCTCAGTTAAAAAGAAGCTTCTGATATATTAGTTAATGCACCACTAATCTAAAAAATTATACTACATCCTGGGCCAGACTATAACACCTAACCACAGACTACTCCACAACCTCTTATACAAAGAAAATTTTATTAATGAAAAGATCACACAAAACAAAGTTCCTGTATACAAAGTTATCTGTTTACAAATGTGGAAAAGTTAATATTTACAATGCTTTCAATACAGTACATGATAATTGTCTTTTTCAGCTTTAACAGAATGCTAAATAGACCAAAAGCATAAAAAACTTTGTTCAAGAGATAATATTTAATAAGAAACAAAATTGAGAAAATTCCTTAATATTTTAAAGTATGTTGTACAAAATATATATTTCTATCAGGACTACATTTTTCCCCATTTGATTGGCACTAATATTATTGACATACTTTTGAGTGATCAGCTTCAGAAATTAATTCTGCATAAAATTTGAGAAAGATACTACCCCATACAGTGTTTATAGTATTCTAAATGTTAAAAACAACAACAAAAAGGAAAAGTTTAAGGAAGTGGTAATAATGCAAACTTAGGTGGTCATAAACATTAAGAAAAGGAAATCAATTGCACTTGGCTTAATTTATAAAAGACTAACATTTCATAGACAAATCCTTCAGGATATTTTATTTAAAAAATGCAGAAGGATCAGAAAGCAGCACGATACAATCAACATTGGATACTCTTTCAGTAAGCACCTTATTTCAGTTGCAGAACAGATCTGTGAAATTCCAAACACAATAAGACTTAGTAAAATTCACACATGTAGATTGGAAAGTAGAAGTGGTTTTTGAAAATTGGATGCCTATTACAAAACCTTCTGATGTGTCAACTATTTTTTATAGTATAAAAGAATACTATTTTCCAGTTTTCTTAGAAATTCAGTGTAAAAGCTACCAAAGTAGTGCTAAAACATCAGAATAGCATAATAAAAACATTTGAGTCATTTTTCCAAGATTTCCAAAGAGAGTTCAAATACATATAAGCTTATTACCAAATATATATATAAAAGGTATGAGGATAAATTTTAAATACTTCAGCAAATAAAAATCTTGATTTTATATGAAAAAGGTGAAACAGTATAATGCATCTTAAAATACTTTTAACAAGAATAGAATCCTCATAAATAGAAAAGGAAGATTCCTCTAAATCCCTCCTCCCACACAATTTAAAAAATATCATTAACCTGCACGTTTCTGTTTTCAGGTATACTGTTGTCATTAACCTTTGTGGAAATGAATCATATTATTCTTGAAATCTTTTTTGTCCCCCAGTATAGCAGTAGATAATGCAGTTTTAAGTACAAAAGAAGAACAAAAAGGTGATTCTTCCCCACTCCCACCGCCCCCCACCCCAGGGCTGGGGATTGAACCCAGGCCTTGAGCATGCTACACAAGTGCTCTACCAGCTACACCCCGAGCCCAACAGTGTTTCTTGTAAGACAGTGCATCAGTCACCTCCAGTGTAACAGGAACTTGTGTCTAGGTAATGAGATAAAATGTTTTTCAAGTATCTGAATGACTTCCAGCACCCTGCTCTTTTCTAACTCCAGAAGCTGAGTGAACAAGCAAAGATGTTGAACCTTTGAGGCTGCTCAGCTCTGAAGAACTGGGGACCTGCAAATTGTTGCTCTGCACCAGGCCAGTTTCAGTAATATCACTCTTTGGACTTATCCTAGATAAAAGAAAAAGAGTTGACATGTATATATCAATAAGCACAGATCCAATGCCAGATGTCCTTATAACTCTATTCATTTTTCATGAATTTAACCCCCAATTGTATCAACATTTGTAGTTGTTTTTAGTACTGTTGAGTCAGGTCCAACTCATAGTGACCCTCAGAGGGTTTTCAATGGGTGTTTTGGGGATTGCTTTGGGAGTGAATTGCTAAGTCCTTCTCCCATTTTTGCAATGCTGGGTATGAAACCCAGGGCCTCAGAGAGCTCAGTGCAGCATTCAACCAACAGAGGTAAACCCCAATCCCAGTACTGACATTTATCAGAAGATAATCCACTAAAACTCTTTTAGTATATTCTAATACTTCGAAGTACAAATAATTTTTTCAAATACAATTTTTTCTGACTTCAGAAACTTCATCAAGTGCTACTTAGGTATGGGCTGGGCATGGTGTCTCACAGGGAACACAATAAGGCCAGAGTCCTGCCCTAGAAAATATTTCATTGATTTCCCACCATGGATAAGACACCATATAAGAGTATCACAATGATGAGTAAAACTTCAGCTCTGCCTGAATTTTCAGGAATTTTCAGGTCTAGTGGAGGATAAAAGGGTGTGCCTAATTACAATCCAGGCATATGAAAGCTGTCATGGGAACACAAAGAAGTTGCATTTAGCCCAGTTAGAGAGGACTAGGAAGATAACCTTGAGAGCCCAAAGTAGTTAATTGTCAGCATTCTGGCAAATTCAATGTTTACCTGTGTTTTGGTCACAGGTGATCATCTGGGAAAATTCATGAAAGATGTCAGTATCCTTTCATGTTCAGAAAATAAAAAACATTTTATAATCATCTGTGTATCAAATTACTGGTCCCACCTTTTTGGCACTAGGGACTGTTACTCATGGAAGACACTTTTTACATGGACTGGGGTAGGGGAGGATGGGATGATTCAAGTATATTACACCTATTGTGTAAATAAAGATGAAGCTTTGCTTGCTTCCTCCACCTCCCAACCGACTTCACTCATACCGGTACTGGTCTGCAACCTAGGGTTTGGCCGCTTCTGGTATAAAAATAACACCTTTAGACAGAACTATATAGTATAGTAGATTTTGAGACAAGGTCTCACTATGTAGCCTAGCTAGCCTTGAACTTGCTATGTCATCCAGGTTAGCCTCAAACTCACAATCCTCCTGCCTCAGCCTCCTACATGCTGGGATTACAGGCATGTGCTACCATGCCTGGCTATTAAGTAGTATCAATGAAAACTTAACCTGTATTTCAGATGAATAGTAAACATTTACCTAAATGTACACTCAACTCTTTAACAATTACCATGATAAATAACATTACTTTCCCACTTGAACAACATACAGTAAGACTCTTCTTTTTAAAGCTAAGAATTAAACTATTAAATAGCATATTGAGAGATTGAAACCAAACTTCCTTGGATTATGAGTACAGACATATCATAAAATGCTTACTTTCCTGGTATTTTATACTTTAATAAAAAGATGTAAAACAAAATTAATCTCACCTTTCTTCACTCCGAGCACCTTCAGATATACTGCTTTTATCCTTTACACTGCCCGCTGGGCCTTTCCTGTCAGCCTGTTCCCCAGAGAGTTTTGAGTTCGATGCTGCTGGGGAGGCAAGTTCACCACAGTCTTGTTCTCTTAATTTGGGAGTGCTTGCTCTGTCTGCTCTCACCTCTCTCACTGATGCTTCTGGAGAGGTTTGGATTTCTGTCAAAGTTTCTTGTCCTAAGTAATCATGGTCAGTGATTGCTACCGCAGAAGTGCCATGATTTGCTGTAGCTCCTGTGCTGGTTCCCATAGATTTGGAAATGACCTTCAGCTTATGTGAACTTGGTTTGTAGTGCTTTTTTTTGTGTTTGACTTTAGAATTGTGCTTTAAGAAAAACTCACATGATTCCTGTAGCACTCTTCGACTTTCACTGATTGGACTGTAGGAAAATTCAAGGAGAGAATTTACTCAATAAATTCTAACTATTACAGCAGAAGCCATAAGAGATATCATGTATCTTTTGCCCAAAAATCTTCACTCATTAAAGATTCCATATGATTGATATTGTTCATAAAATCTGAGATTATAAATACTATGAAATAAGTATATTTCCATAAAAATCTTGTGCATATACTTTATTTGCTTTCATCAGCAGAAATAGTAAACTGATAACAGATTAAAAAGATAAAATCAAAGACTGAGGGCAAAGCAATTCCAAACAGCATAAAATCAGGGACTAACTATATTTGTATCACATATAAATATCCCAAATATAAATGTAAACTAGAAAATGGGCATGGAATCAAATTAACAGTCTTTGTTTTCTTTCTAGTATTAAAATTGACAAGTTACAGTGAAGTTAGGGTGGGTATACAAATATGGAGCAGACATATAGTAGTAGTGTAAAAAACACGCCCAATTAAATGCAATTTTTCAGACTTCAAAAATTTGATGAAAAGGTCTACAACTCTGAAAATATGTTTTTTTCCTTTGTTTTGAGAAAGGATCTTGCTATCTAGCCTAGGCTGGCTGGCCTGGATCTCACAATTCTCCTGCCTCAGCCTCCCTAAATGCTGGGATTACAGGGATCTTGTCACCCTGCCTGGCTGCACTTCTGAAATTTGTATCACAAAGAGCTCATTAATCAAACCAGTGGGGAACAATAAGAACCTCTATAGTACATTGCATATAATGTATATAAATAAGATGAACTATTTACTCATAAATGTGTATCTAAATTGTTATATAATATTCTGTAAGTTTGAATTTTGAAGATCTTAGGTAAAAGATCTTGGTCTTTTGATGTACTTATTTTAAAACAATATAAGATAATGCAATAGGTTCTTACTCTCTCTTGCGATTCCGTTTAAAAAACCCAGCCCATTCTGTGCATGTTTTTTTGCTTCCAACCCAGAAGACAGCTGAGATACCAACAATTAATGTCATCAGGTATTTTATCATAAATAAAGCCAATTCTGGTCGAGATTTTGTTTTTGCCTATAAAAAAAATGATATATTTATAATGAAGAGAAAAGTCTGCATTGTCAATGTAAAACTTAAACAAAAATTATAACTCTTCAGTCTGTTTTATTTTAAAAGGTTTGAAAAAACATAATATAATGAATAGTACTTTAGTGCAATACATTTTTTACCTAAGTTCAGAACAAAGAACCTTTGTATATATATCAAAATATTTCTCTCAAAAGGGAAAAAAATATGTGAATGTATTTAGGAACAGTCTTCTAAATTTTGGCATGATTTCTTGGCCTTTTTCCCCCTACATCAGCCTCTTATAATTGCTGAAATATTTGCTTCTAAATATTTTCCTATTTTCCTCTACTACAATCTACAACAAAAATACATTTAAACTCCTGGTAACATATTTTACAGTCCATGCATTCATGTTTATGTTATAAAAACTTGGATAGCTAGAGGAAAATAAATATTAGTAAAATGTGAAAATGTAGACATTTCATAAAAATTAGAATCTTACTTTTGTTTCAAGCATAAACTTTCAAAATTATTTTTAAATGTGCAAAGTATTAAAATATTAGATATGCTACATTATATCTGGCTTTTTGCACTTACTAATATTTCTGGGGACCATTCTATATCAGTAAAAATAGATCTTTTCTTTCTTTTTAAAGGCTTGTTCCCTTGTGTAGAAGAGCCATAACTTATTCAACTACCCTTATTTATAAATATTTAGGTTACTTCCAATCTACTTCCATTTGTGAATAATACTACAGAGGCTATAGTATATAAAATAATTTTTATACACTGTGATGACAGTGCTTATGTTTGGTATACTTACTTAATACCATACTTCAGTATTCAAGAATAATGTATAAGACCTGTTATTATCATTATTTTGTGATGCTGAAAACAGAACCCAGGGCCTCAGGCATGCTAAGCAAACGCTCTATTGCTGAGCTACATCCTGAGCCCAGGTAAAATTTATTTTACTTTACTTTGCTTTTAATTAATTAATTAATTAATCAACTAACTAACTAATTTGAGATGGAGTCTTGCTGAATTGCCCAGGCAGGGCTCAAACTTATAATTCTCCCATTTCAGCCTCCTGAGTAGCTAAAACTATAAGCACACTCCACTCAGCTACAAAAATCTATTTCATTAAAAAAACAAACTTTCTAATACTCAACTAAAATGGTTTAAAATTTTTTATATTTTCAGAAATTTACTTCTTTTATTCTTAAAAATGGCACCCTTATACTAATCATAAGCATCAGAAACACAGGAAACATACCAGGGTGCCAAAAACATTTATACACATTTGGAAAGGTGTCTCTAAGTAATCTATGTATTACTTTTTGAAAATGAATTGAATTATGGTAGCAATGTGTAGTATATGTGCTCAAAAGATGGCATTAGTCAAATGAATGCTAGAACCACCACGCAACAGGCAGAACACTCAAAAAAATGGCAGAAGCACAGTTGTTGTTCAAGGAGTAGAAGACCATTTTGAAGTTGTATTTGAAATGTGAGAACTTTGTAGAAGTATATCAACAATGGAGGTGTGAGTATGCATCAGATCCTCTAACTTGACTAATAATTGCACACATTCGTGATAAGTTTGAGATGCATGATACTGTGTGGGATGTGCACAAAGATCTGAGAGGCCTCACACAGCAACAAGTCCTGCTTCTTCTGCTATGGTAACCATTCTGAACACCTCTTATAACTGCAGAAGTCAAATGTAACTTGTATTCATTTTGTTATTGGTATACATTGAATATTATAATTTTAATACATTTTTTTCCTTTCTTAAAATGTGTACATGTTTTTGGCATCCTCTGTATACTGTTTCAGTTGTAGGTTTTTTTCAGTTAAAAAATGACAGGACGGATTACGCAGAAATCAAATTCTGTCTTTATAGGCATACCCTATTGCTGGATGCAGCACATGCCTGTAACCATGTACTCAGGGACTTGGGAGGCTAAGGCAGGAGGATCACAAGTCTGAGGCTAGAGGCAGCCTATATAACTTAGTGAGACCCTTTTCCAAAGTAAAAAAAGTAAAAAATGGTCTGGAGGTGCAGCCCAGTGACAGAGCACTTACAAAGCATGTGTGAGGTCTTGGGTTCTATCTACCAGTCCCCCATAACCCACAAAAAAAATTTAAGCATATACTATGCAAAAAATTGGGGGCTGGGATTTAGCTCAGTTGGTAGAGTGCTTGCTCCATGCATTCTGAGGCCCTGGGTTCTATCCCCAGCAAAAATGGGAGAAGGACTGGAAGCCCACTCTCAAAACAACCAGCCATTGAAAACCCTATGTGTAGCAGAGAAGCACTGTCAGATATAGGACCTCTTTCATTCTGTAGTACACAGGGTTGCTGTGAGTAGGACCCAACTTGACAGCACCTAACAAAAGCAACAACATGCAAAAAGTATAATACGATGAAATTAAAGATACCTGAACACAAGATTTCCTTACTAATTGAAGAAGTAAAAATAATCCCCAATGCAGCAGATATTACTTTGTCTTTTCTCTCCTTAACAAGGCCTTCCTGACTCTGTTCTTCAGTACTGCTAATCTGCTTTTGCAACCAAGTTTTTTTTCAGTAATGAGGGACTAAACCTAGGGCCTCACAAATACTACCCAAGTACTTTACTACCCAGTCTCTTTTTAATTTTTTTATTTTGAGACTGAGTGTTGTAAATTGCACAGACTACCTCTGGCATTAAACTCTTAACCCTCCTGCTTTAGTCTCCTGAGTTGCTAGAGGTGTGTGTCATGGCACACAGCTATTGAGAGAATAGGGAGGTACTACTAAAACTGAGGGCTGGGATTTAGCTCAGTTGGTAGAGCGCTGCACTGCAGTCTCTGAGGTCCTGAGTTCAATTCCCAGCACCACAAAAATGGGAGAAGGACCTGGCAATCCACACCCAAGGCAATCCCGAAACAATCAGCCATTGAAAACCCTGTGAGGGTCGCTATGAGTCGGATACCGACTCAATGGCACCTAACAACAACAACAACTATAACTGAATCTTTAGCTTGAAGAAAGAACTCTTGAAACATTTATTCTTGTTTCAATTGAAGCACAAGGAGTCAATCTCTATTATATATTTTCTCATCTTAAATCTAGTTTTATGTCCATGGTTAATACAAGTATATTTCCAGGAACATTTTCTACATTAAAAGTAAATGGTAACATAATCCAAATGATAGTTCTTACCTGATAAGGACATGGGATATGGTACTGATGACAATGATCAGAGACCCAAGTTATTTCCCAGGTAATCCTGTTCACTAGCTCATAGATGTAACATCCAAGAAGTGTCACTAATGGCACAAGATACAGGCCACTGAAGACTCCAATTCGAATCATAAATTTCTTTAGTTTCTCTTGGTTCCGGCCATCATGCTGTATAACTTGTCGAACGTGATTTAAGGAAATAATGCCAGCTAAAAGGAGAGACAGCCCAACAAACACACAGAGGCACAGCGGCAAAAGTACAAAGTAGCGAGAAGCATCCAGGTCATAAAGACCAACAAAGCAAACTCCGCTAATGTTGTCTCCTTCGACTTTGTTCATAGCAAGAAGCATAACAGTCAGAAAACCTGGTATTCCCCATGCAACAGCATGAAACCACACTGCTTTTTGTTCAATGGCTTCACAACTCCATTTTCTGCCTGCAGCTAAGAACCAAGTAATGGTCAGAATCACCCACCACACAGTTCCAGCCATTGTGAAAAAGTATAAAAACATAAACAATACAGTGCAAGCCTTATTTTGAGATCCTAGAACAACTGTGTCACCAAGTTCTAGCTTCTCATCTGCCTTATTACAAGCTGTGCTATTGCCTAGCAAAAATCCAATGAAGTACATAAGAGATACAATGCTGTAACAGACAGAGTAATATATAATTGGCCTCTCTGGGTACCTGAATCTTTTAACATCAATTAAAAAAGTAAGAAATGTGAAGAGAGTTGCACAAAGACAAAATATTGACACTATTCCAATAAAACTTTTTGCAAAGTCTAGTTCATCGCTTTTAAAATACATGTTAGGGCATGGAGGCGCACACTGGTCAATACCTAGAAACTTATAGCCTTGTCCCCCAGAAGTTTTAAGATGCCTTGGACACCAAAATCCAATGTCTCTTTGGACTTGTTCTGTTTTCTTCTGAGGACCAAAAAACTCTGTATGTGGATCAAGAGTTACAGGAACAGTGTCATCACAGTATTGCAATCTGTAAAGATTACAAAAAATGAAATATATGAAGTCAATATTTTTATTAAATTGTTATTTTATCCTATGCTTTCCAAATATAAAATATTACCTTATGCATTCATAACTGATGGGAAGACGTACAAATCTAAACAGATTAGCATTGGGGAAAGAGTTTTGAAACTGACTAAAAACTTGTGGCCCTTCAGGAAGTCTCAGCACACTAATATACATTAAATGCAAGGCAAGAATATGAAAATCCATTTACTTGAAATACTATTTAATAATTATTAAATGTTTTCTGCTTTTAAGACTAAATACTGCCGGGCGCAGTGGTGCATGCCTGTAATCCCAGCGGCTCAGGAGGCGGAAGCAGGAGGATCACAAGTTCGAGAGCAGAGGCAGTCTGTGTAATTTAGTCTGTGTAATTGAGACCCTGTCTCAAAAAGTAAAAAAATGGGCTGGAGGTGCAGCTCAGTGGTCCAGCACTTGCAGAGCATGCAAGCGCAAGGCCCTGGGTTCAACCCCCAGTACCACAAAACAAAACAAAAGACTAAATAGTTAAGAGAGAATTTATAATTTGTCTGAACTAGTAGTCTCTTGACAGAAAGTACATTTTCTTTTTTTAAAAGAATATGTAGCCCAAGTTGACCTGGAATTGCTATGTATGCTGGCTTGAAACTCATAACCCTCCTGCCTCAATCTTCTAACTGTTGGGATTATAGGTGTACACCACCATGCCTGACTTTATAAATACTCTTTTCTTATATGAACTCGAATTGCAAATGATTAAGCCAACCAGTATTTATTACATGTACTCCTCATCACAGACCATGCCAGACTGAATAATTCTTTTCAGAGAAAATAAATATATTCCTGAGATTTTTTTTCCCTTCTGTTTTTTTTGTTTTGTTTTGTTTTTTTGTTTTTGCAGTACTAGGGGATTGAACCCAGGGCCTTGTGCATGCTAAGCAAGAGCTCCATCACTGAGCTGTACTCCCAAGCCCCCTTTTTTATTTTTATACAGCATCTCATTAAGTTATGCAGGCTACCTCTTGCCTCAAACTTGTGATCCTCCTGCCTCTGTTTCCTAAGTCACTGGTTTATAGGTGTGCGTCATTGTACCCAGCTTATTCCTGAAGTTTTTACATCCAATAAGGATAATTCACTTTGCCAAAATATTACACTAACACTGGTGTGAAGGTATAAATTAGCATTTTTGACCTTAACAAAGAAGAATATTTCACATCATCAGACTATCTGTTAAGTAAGCACATTTGTGTTATTTTCATTTTGGAAATGAAATGCACTTATTAATTTAAAACTCCACAGTACACTGGGTGAGGGGTAGAAATGTCTGCTGATAAATTATGTCAGGAAAGTATGTTCTCATGAAAGCAAACCAGACACACTATTAGGTGGAACTTTGAATATCCTAAAAAAGACAAGAAAATGAAGAGCTGGGCATGGTGGTGCATACCTGTAAATCCCAGTGACTCGGGAGGCAGAGGCAGGAGGATCACAAGTTCAAGATCAGAGGCAGTTTGCGTTATTTAGCGAGACCCTGTCTCAAAAAGTAAAAAAAAAAAAAAAAAAAAAGACAAGAAAATGAGGGAAAGAAAAACTGCACCACAAAAAATGGGTAATATTCCAAGAACGCCTCAGGTGCAGCATTGTAGGGAAGGAAGGGTGAGAAAAGGCAAGGGGAGAAGTGCAACAGGTCAGGAGAGGGATTGGTCTATTGGCCAGCTGGCTGGCTGGGGCCAGAGCTGAAGAGAAAGTCTATGTTGCCACAGGAAACCTTTCAGCAGGCTGGAATTAGGGTTCTAATTTTCGTTCTTCATGTTTTCAAAGTAAGATGCCACAAAAGGCTGAAGGTTTTACCTATAAAAGTGAAGAAAATAAAACTTTCCTATTTTTGAACACGCCAGAATAATTATTCTGTGCACTTTACCCAATCAACAGTTTGTAAATGGATGTTTATGAATTTGCTTTATATTAGTGGAATACAGTTTAGCATAGGGTTTATATAATTTTTTTACATGGAGATTTTACTTCCCAAATTGATGGACAAAGTATTCTTAGACATGAAATAAATTTGATTTGGTTTAATAATAAGGAAAAAAGTGCCGGTTTCTTGACAAAAATCAAACTACAAAGACTGAAACACCAAAAGAGATGGGAATTACAGCAGAAGTACCAGTGTATATTTTTGCATGTTATAACCTTTCCTGCTTTGAAATGGAGTAGGCAATCCCATAAAGAGCATGTGTCTTCTCTAAAAGCCTTATCATCTTCAAATATAAACATAACTGATTTATTTCATCTTCCTCTTCTCTCTACTATGACAACAAGAAGTTTTATCTGTTGTTATCTTTAGTGCGTAGAACAGTCTTGGCATTTAGGAAGAGTGATAATAAATATTGTTGAATGAATGACCAGTTTTCTTACCTTTTCTTTTGTTGTCATTGTCTTTGGTGATTTGACCATTCTTATGGACAACACAGTGACACTCTGGCTTCTTAGCTCCTTAAGTTCCTCATCTCCAATGACTATGCCTAACACACTTTGGTTACTTGCAATCCATGATGGCACAAGGAATCCTGCCACTGCCTGTAGGTGTACATAATCTCTAAACTTCAACTCAGGCTTCCTGCCTTTGCTCTGCATGCTCCTATCTTTACAGCTCATTTATTAAAAAATGTCCACTATGTCTTTTAAAAAAAACCTCATTGAGATCTCCATTACGTTTCTCCACAGAGCAATCCTTTCATTTCTCCATTTCCCTCCTCATCCATTAAAGCTTTCATGGGCCATTGTTGAAATAACATTCTTCTCATCTCTTCATTTCCTTACTGTTCCTTTACCTTTACACTGAATCTGTCTGATAAGACCCAACCACAGATAAACCCAACTCCCTGCTCTCTCTGTTCTTAGTCCTAAGCATCTTACCTTTGCTGGAGGTCTCAATAGGCCAGATAAGTATCCACTACAAATTCAGGGTCACCTGAGTTACCTAAAGTGTTATAAAGCCTCTCCAGCCTATTTACTCTTCCATTCTCTACATTTATCACTTCTCAAATTCATATCTTTTCTCCTCAGACTCAACAAAGGACCCTGGCTCCTGATACTTCACAATGGAAATAGAAACCAGAAGGTAAGACTCTTACAACAACCCTTCCTAACTATACAACCCTGCCTACATACATAGCCATCCTGTCCACCTTCTTCCTGTTACAGTGGAGGCTCCTACTACCCACATCAACATTTTATCTGTGCTTGGGATCCCACCTCCTTCTCAGAAAACTCCTGTTGACTATCTCTTCTACCTCACATAGGCTAGTTTTTCACTTGTTCCTGGCAGTTCTTAAAGGAGTCCTTCCTCCTAAACTGGGCGTGGTGGCGCACGCCTGTAATCCCAGCGGCTTGGGAGGCGTAGCCAGGAGATTGCAAGTTCCAGACCGGAGGAAGTCTACGTAATTTAGCGAGACCCTGTCTCAGAAAGTAGAGAAAAAAATAAAAGGGCTGGGGGTGCAGCTCAGTGGTCCAGCACTTGCAAAGCTTGCAGGCGTGAGGCCCCGGGATCAACCCCCAGTACCACCAAAAAAAAAAAAAAAAAAAAAAAGCAGTTTTTCCTCCTTATAGTAAAATTTCCCTGACCCTCCCCACCACTCTGGCTACCCACTCTTCCTCTGTTTTTATCACCAGATTTCCTGAGGACTGCCCACATGTCTTGCTTTACTTTCTACTCACTCTTCGATTTCACCCATTGCTTGAGTGAAAAAGAGAATGTTCTTTTAGAGTGTTAGTACCTGGTATTTCCTCCGCCTTGAATACCTTTTTCTCTTCTGGACACACATGTCCCAATTTCCCTATTAGTTGTGTTGTAACCAAATGACTGACATCTTGCCTACAGGAACGCAAATGGAAAAGGGATGATACTTCCCTGTCAGAGGCAATTAAGGCTTGAGTTCTCTACTTTCTCTCCCATCCGCATGGCTGTCCCAGTCACAAAATGGAAGGAAGCTGGATTCCTGAGATGAACTGCTGAGAGCTGCTCAGTGCTCCCAGGCCCTGCTGCTTACAGAGACAGGCAGGAGTGCACTTCCAGCTCCTACCGCACAGCAGCATACCGACCATTGCTCCCTATTTGCTCTCCTTATGAAAAAAGAGATGAGCCCAGGATGGCATGATTGCTGTTTCTCTCACATTCCTTATCTTGAACCACCATCTTTCTTACTCTCATCACCGCAGCAACACTGCTTTTTGTTTGTGTACTTGTTTGTTTGCTGAGAGAGGGTTTTGCTCTGTAGCCCAGGCTGGCCTTAAACTCTCAATCCTCCTGCCTCAAACTCCTGAATGGTGGGATTATGTACATATTTGTGCCACCATTCCTGGCTTCACACTGGCATATTCCTGAATATGCCAAGCTCCCTCCTGACACAAGGTCTCTGAATGAGCTACTCCTGTTGCCCCAAATGCCCTTCCCTGTTCTCAGTGTTCTCCTTTATTGTATTGATCACAGGCATAATTTTGTACTTATTAGCATAATTATTTGATTATTATTTGCTTCCCACTTGCTATAAATTCCCTGAGAATAAGAACAAAGTCTGTTCCTAGCTGTTACATCTGCAACATTTGCCACCATTGTGCCTGGCATTTATTAAGCGTGCAATAAACATTTGTTGAAGCAAATAACAAAAACCTGTCACTAACATTCTGGAGGGCTAACAATACTATTAGCTTTCATTGAAAACCATAATTTACCTGTCACATTCAAGTTCCTCAGGCCATCTTATCCCAAAAGTGTCAATTAATTTTTGGCAATCAGAATATACTTTTTCACAAAATTTACGACAAGGTGGGACCACGTGAATTTGGTTGGTGCAGGTTGGTACAAAAGCTTCACAAAGGAACGTTTCAACATTTGGTGAACATTCCAGATTTGCAAGAGGAAGAAAATGCTATTAAAAAAAAGAGAAAGATAAGGTTAGAAAACATTTTAATCACAAATGAATGAAACTACTGCTTAAAGTATATACTTTTTCACTTACAGTCCAAAAAAATCTTCAAATCTCCCTCTTCATACAAATTTTAAGGTGACAACTTTGTTTAGTCTGTTACACTTATGATTACTTCATACAAAATGGGCACTGTTATGAGCCAGGCACGGTGGCGCACTCCTGTAATCCCAGTGGCTCGGGAGGCAGAGGCAGGAGGATCGCAAGTTCGAGACCAGAGGCAGTCTGAGTAACTTAGCGAGACCCTGTCTCAAAAAGCAAAAAAAAAAAAAAAAAAAAAAAAGGGCTGGGGATGTAGCTCAGTGGTCCAGCACTTGCAGAGTATGCAAGCGCGAGGCCCTGGGTTCAACCCCCAGTACTGAAAAAAAAAAAAAAAAAAAAAGGCACTGTTATTTATATACTTTTCAAGATGTGGATTACCCTAGTGAAACCACTTGTTTGACTCACCAATAAACTCCACATTGTCAAGTCCAATGGTAAATTCTGAGTCATTATTCTACTCAACAATTGACACATCCTATTCTCTTCTTGGGTCATTTTTTCCATTTGTCTTAAAGGATACTAATGTTCTTGGATTTCTACCTATCTTACTAGCTGTTCCTTTTCCAAACCTCTTCCATTTCCTGATTCTAAATACTGAAAGGCTCCAGAGCCCAGTCCTTAGGAGTCTCTAGCTACTTCTTAGGGGAAACTCACTGGCCTGCATCTCTCCTGTGAACTCTAGGATTAAATGAACATCTGCTTCCTGGACAATTCCATTTGCCTGTCTTACAAGCATTTCAAACCCAACTCAGTCCTACTGCATCTCTATCCCCTAAACACTCTCACTGTCTTCCCCAACTCAGATACCACCATTTGCCAAGTTGCCAAAGCCAAAAATCTTAAAAATCATCCTTTACTTCTCTCTTCTTTCATCCCATATCTAAATCCTTCTGGCTCTCCCTTAAAAATGTATTCCAAATCTGACCATTTCTCACTATTACCATCAGTCTAAGCTTGTATATCTTTCCTGTAGTCTATGGAAAAAGCCTCCTAACAGGTCTCACTACTTCCCACTCTTGCTAATTTTAGTCAATTTTCCTTATCAATCCATATTCCCACCAATGTGATTCTTTAAAGTTTAAGTTTGTCCTTGTTCAAAGATTCCAATAGAACATATGCCAAAGTCTTTACCAACTCCCATGAGACCTCAACCTTTGTAGCCCTGGCTATGGCTTTAGTTTCATTTCCTACCACTCCTCTTATTCATTCCATTGTTACCAAACTGGCCTTTTGCTTCTCTTTATTCCATGTGTGTTTGTGCCTCAGATTCACTGCATTTGCTATTGCCTTCACTTCTCCCGGATAGTCATGTGGTTTTTGTCCTCATTTGAGTCAGTACTCAACTATCACCTTGGAGAAACATTCTCTGCCTACTCTATTTAAAAAGTGTTCTCATTCTCTGTTCCATTACTCTAGTTTGTCCTTACCAAATCTAACATTTCATTATACACTGTTTATTCTTAATTTCTGCATTTACTATTACAGCCTAAAATAGCATTTGCTACAGTGACTTCTCTGTAAATATTTTTTGAATAAATGAACTCCTCTCCAGAACAATGAGTAAACAATGACAGGTCATGTCAATTGAGAAATTTCAGAGTATCAAGACAAACATAAGATCATAAAGATCATAAGATCATAAATGTTTCCCAACTGGGGGAAAAGGACATAGTGCAAAGGAATTAAATTCTAAATATTTGATAATATCAGATGGTAGAAGGCAATGGAGAACTAACTTTCAATCAAGAATTCTATACCCAGCCAAAATTTTTGGTAAGGATAAAATAATGGCATTTTTGGCCCTGGAAGGAATAAAAAATTTTAACTTTCAAGTATCCATTTTTAGGAAGTAAATAGAGGATATAGTGTTCCTGAAACACATTCGAAGAATATATGAAGAAACCAGGAAGTAAAATGAGATGGGACTCAGAAATTAGTTGATCTAATATTGGAGAATGGCACGAGGAATCCTCAGAAGGACTGCTATGAATCCAGTCCAGAAAGCAATCACAGCATGTTTGGTAGGATGCAGATGACTAAAAGGGAAAAATCTCCAGAGGATGGGAACAGGGGATTGGAATAGACAGAGTATATGATGCTTGGAGCACCTGAGAAAATTGCCACTAGGTGTTTGACAAGTCTGTTAAGACATCTGAAAAAAGTCAGCCATATGCACATAAAGCAAAGTAAATAGGAAAATACAATTACTGCATTAACTGTTGGGATATATTGAAGTAATAAATGGAATTGGCATATACTACTTGACTCAGGGATGTACAATATTTAATATTCCTAGTAATGCTAACACTGAAGATTGATTTAGCTAAAAAATGTTAGGAGACTGGGAAGAGAAGTAAAAGTGGTAGCATAAGAGAAAGGAATTATCAACTACTATAATAGGAAATGCCTGCAGTCATACCACCGTGGTATCCAATCCTGTCAGATCTCAAAAGCTAATCAGGGTGGGGCCTGGTTAGTGCTTCTATGGGAGACTGCCAGGGAGCACTAGGTGCTGTAGGCTTGGGAGAAGGACATGGCAACCCACTCCCCCAAAATAATCAGCCATAGAAAACCCTATGAATAGCAGAGAAGCATGACAATAGTGTTTTGTCTGTTGCACATAGATTCGCTATGAGTTGGACAAGGACTCAATGGCATCTAACAACAAACAACAATGTAATAGGAAATAACAAACAGGTACTGCTTGAAATTCTAAATCAATGAATCAATAAATAATGGAGTGAACATGTTGGTTAAAATATGGCTTACACACCAGAATACCACCTAAAAGAGTCCAAAGTGGATGCCTCTGGGGAGAAGGAGTAGGTTACATGTGTAGAAAGATGGGCAAGGACTGCTGCTTTTCTGTTAAAAGCTATTTAGTATTAGGGTTATTTTTTCCAATTTTTATTCAGGTTTAACTGCTATACAATAACATGAATATGTACAAAGTATACAAATTGCTAAGTTTTGAAACCATTACTACAGTCAAGGTAATGAATATATCCATCACTATCAAAAGGTTCTTCTTAGCCCCTTGTAATCCTTCCCTCCTTCCCACCCACCTTCACCCTATTGTATCCCCTCAATAATCTCCCACCCCTGGCAACCACTAATTTGCTGCCACTACAGAGGGGTGTTTCCTATAATGTTACATAAGCGGAATCATACAATATGTTTGTTTTTGTTATTTAGCTTCTTTAATCCAGAATCATTATTTTGAGATTCATCCCCAGTTTTCCATGTATCAGTAGTTCATTTCCTTTAATGGCTGAGTAGTCCCTTTGTACTGCTATACTATCATTTGTTTATCCTTTCACATGTTGATGAACAGACTGAAGTGTCCATGGGACATTTGAATGTGGATATCTAGTAGTAGGAAGTTAAATAAATAGAGCAGTGCAGATGAGAGACTTCAGGTTAAGGATATAAATTTGAAAGTCATCAATATAAAAACCACAAGTGAAAAAATTGATTAACATTACATAGAATGTGTAGTAAGAAAAGATGAAAATTCTAATTCAAGGGGAATGCATTAAACCTATATATTAGCATCTCCTTCCTCTCCAAATGCCATTGAAAAAAGATGAAAATGCTTAAAGATTAAAAAAACAAAATTCATAGGAGCATGAAAAACAGGGAAAGCTCACACCAGTGAACTATAAACTTTGAGACATTGCTGGAAGATAAAAAGAAGGAATGGGGACTTACACTTTATTCAGTATGGCCAACTAAATATCTCTTGACATAAAACATTTAGATTCTAGATAAATTGCAACAAGCAACTTTAAAATGCATTGCTGAGCATTGCATATATCTAATAAAATTGCTTTAAAATATGTAAAGCAAAAACCAATAAAGTTATAAGGAGAAATGGACAATTTCATGATCATAATGAGAAATTCTGGAATATTTTTCCTAGTAAATAAAAGATCACACAGACAAAAAAATAATAATAATAAGTAAATATGAGGGCACTACCTTTAACCAGTCTGATTTAAAGACCACATACAAGAGATGGGCATGGTGGTGCATGCATGTAATCCCAGCACTTGGGAGGCTAAGATAGGAGAATGGTAAGTTTGAGGCCAGCCTGGGCTATATACTGAGATGCTGTCTCATTAATTAATTAATTAATTAATTAATTATGGGCAGACACAGAACCCACACCCAACAACCAGAGAATAATTGCTTTGGAGGATGTTGAACTCATGGAAAGTTCACTTGTCATGATGGGGCAAAAGGACTGCACAAAGACAGTTGGTATTCTTCCTCTCTTATTTGAATCATGCTCAGAGAGCTGATCCTTTGCCACGTAAGAGGAACTTAGGAACCTAAAAGTCACAGTATTTTTCTCAATCTCCTCTATTCCAAGGAGAAGAATGCCCAGACGGTGACTATCTTCCTCAGGGATGGAGAGATGAGGCATGGGCAACTGGTGCATTTATTTCTTTACTGTCTCCATCAATTATAGTTCCTAGATTTTTTGAGTGTCTGGTAATCAGATTCTTTGGCACAAAGAATTAAAATATACTGTTTTTTATTTGCTTGTTTTGCAGTACTAGGGGGGTTGAACCCAGGGTTTCATGGATGCTAGGCAAATGTTCTACCCAAAGTTGCACTCCTACCCATTTCCTTGACAATTTTTTTTTTTTTTGAGGCAAGTTGTTTACACTGTCTCTGGCTATGAACCTGTGATCCACCTCCCTCAGCCTCCCTAACTGCTGGGATTACAGATGTGCACCATGGTGCCTGGTTAAAACATAATGGTTTTACTTCTAACTCAGAAACTATTTTGCAATAGCCAGGATAAACCGATGTTTAGCACGTTTGAACTAATCGTTCAGTTCAAGGGTGGGTAAAATGAAAATAACACATATACTTTTATTATACTAAAACTTTTTCTTACAGGGCAAACATGATAATTCACCTCCCTTGTTTAATTCTTCTAGAGTCAAATGATGGTTCCAATAATCCTGATATTCATGCATGGCACAGAGGATAAATCAGATGTTGAAAATTCAAAATACCTCCGAACACCAGGTAGGTAAATTCAAAGGAGTACAGACAACAGGAGTAGTTGGTTGGCAGCTGCCACCCAACTTCAACAGCTATTTGGAAATATGGGTACTGACAGATATACCAAGTTTTCACAAGAAAATAAAACTTGAATTTTTGTGTGAAATCTACCAAATCTTAGATTTCAGACTCTAATTTACACAGTTAAAACACATACAGAACAAACAAAACATGTCTTTGGGTCAGATCCAACTAAGCCACGGAACTCCCAAGTTCTGTTGCAGATGAATAGACAGGAATTTTAGACTTGGAAGGGATCTGAGAGGACCTCTAAGTCAATTATTTTCAAAGTATCTATGTGTACACAATCTTGCCAAGAAATGTTTCCTTTAAAGGAGAGGTTATAAAGATACCTGATAAATAAATAAAGGCACAGCTGCTCTGGATGAGAAAGAAGCCCTCTCTGCTGGAAAACCTCTCATGGTTCCCTTTCCCTACCAGTCACCTCAAAGCACCTCCAGAGATCACAGATAAAAACCCACTGACCTAACCCAAACCTTAAGATTACAAGTGAGAAAACTGAAGCCAATTTCTTATTGGAAATTACTATTGAAACTCCAAAATCTACTCTGAATTAGAATCTAGATGTCCTTATTCCTGACCCAATGCTACTTTTAGAAGTGCTGTAGCTATAGATCCCCCAAGTGTCTGTCAGCTTGTCATGCTGTGGGGGATTGTGTGTTGCTGTGATGCTGAAAGCTATGCCACTGATATTTTAGATACCAGCAGGGAAAAGACAGACTAGGGAGAAGGACCTGGCAGCTCCCTCTCAAAACAATTAGCCATTGAAAAATCCTATGAGTAGCAGAGAAACACTGTCAAATATAGTGCCAGAAAATGAGCCCCCCAGGTTGGAAGGCACTCAAAAGACTACTGGGGAAGAGTTACCTCCTCAAAGTAGAGTCTACCATGATTATGGAAATGGAGTAAAGCCCTAGGGACCTCCATTTGCTGATGTAGCATGACCCAAAATGAGGAGAAACAACTGTAAACTCCATTAATAACTGGAACATGGAATGTATGTAGTATGAATCTTGAAAAATTAGAAAGTGTTAAAAGAGAAATGGAGCGCATAAACATTGACATTCTAGGCATCAGTGAACTAAAATGGACCAGCATGGGCCACTTTGAGTCAGATAATCATATGGTCTACTATGCTGGGAATGACAAACTAAAGAGAAAGTCGTCATCAAAAAAGACATCCCAAGATCTATTCTGAAATACAATGCTTTTAGTGATAGAATAATATCCATACGCCTATAAGGAAGGCCAGTTAATATGACTATTATTCAAATTTATGCACCCACCACTAAGGCCACAAATGAAGAAAGGGAAGATTTCTACTAGCTTCTGCAATCTGAAATAGATCGAACATGCAATCAGGACATACTGATAATTACTGGTGACTGGAATGCCAAGGTTGGAAACAAAGAAGACTCAGTAGTTGGAAAATATGGCCTTGGTGAAAGAAACTATGCTGGAGATCACGTGATAGAATTTTGTCAGACCAAGGACCTTTTCATTGCAAACACATTTTTTCACCAACATAAATGGAGACTATACACATGGACTTCACCAGATGGAACATACAGGAACCAAACTGACTATATATGTGGAATGAGACAATGGAAAAGCTCTATATCAAATGTCAGAACAAGACCAGGTGCTGACTGTGGATCAGACCGTCAACTTCTCATATACAAGTTCAAACTGAAGCTGAAGAAAATTAGAATAAGTGTACGAGAGCCAAGGTATGACCTTGAGTGTATCCCACCTGAGTTCAGAGACTACCTCAAGAACAGGTTTAATGCATGAGACACAAATGCTAGGAGAACAGACAAGTTGTGGCATGACATAAAAGATATCACTCATGAAGAAAGCAAAAGGTTATTACAAAGATAAGAAAAGAAGAAAAGACCAAATTACATATCAAAAGAGATGTTGGACCTTGCCCTTGAATGTGGAGCAGCTAAAGTAAAAGGAATACATGATGAAGTTAAGGATCTAAACAGAAGATTTCAAAAGGCTGCTCAAGAAGACAAAAACAAATATTATAATGACATGTGCAAAGAGCTGGAGGCATAAAACCAAAAGGGAAGAACATGCTCTGTGTTTCTCAAGCTTAACGAAGTGAAGAAAAAATTCAAACCTCGAGTGGCAATAGTGAAAGATTCTACAGAGAAAATATTAAATGATGCTGGAAACATCAAAAGAAGACAGAAGGAATACACAGAGTCATTTATACAAAAAAGAACTGGTAGATGACCAACCATTTCAAGAGACTGCATATGAAGAAGAACCAATGGTACTGAAGGGTAAAGTGGAACCTGCCTTGAAAGAACTGGTGAAACACAAGGCTCCAGGAATTGATGGAATACCAATAAAGATGTTTCAACAAACAGATGCAGCACTGGAGGTGTTAACATGTTTACGCCAAGAGATTTGGAAAACAGCTACCTGGCCAGCTGATTGGAAGAGATCCATATTTGTGCCTATTCCCAAGAAAGGGGACCCAAATGAATGAGGAAACTATCAGACAATATCATTAATATCACACACAAGCAAAATTTTGCTAAAGATCATTCAACAGCAACTGCAACAGCATATAGACAGAGAATTGCTAGAAAATCAAGCCGGTTTCAAAAGAGGGCAGGGAACCAGAGACATCATTGCTGATGTCAGGTGGATATTAGCCAAAAGCAGAGAATATCAGAAAGATGTATATCTATGTTTTATTGACTATGCAAAGGCTTTTGACTGTGTGGATCATAACAAATTATGGATAGCACTTTGAAAAATGGGAAT
>VMDO01012455.1:0-62137 GCA_007922755.1 Pedetes capensis | reverse complement strand
ATCAGCATCATATTAATGAGAAGCTGATGTACCAAAGGTCACATAGGTAAGAAGCAGAGAGAGAACTGGAAGTGCTGTGGATTTCTGTGCGTCATGGTCTTCTCACTGCTATTACACAGTCCCCTGGACACCAGGGGTCCTGGGGCCATGCTACCTATTCAGTTCCCCGCCCTGGCTCCTTTTTATTTTTATTTTTTTCTTGAGACTGGGTCTCGCAAGCCCTGACTGGCCTTGAATTTGATATGCAGGCCAGGCTGGCCTTGAACTCACAATCCTTCTGCCTCAGCCTGCAGCATGCTGGGATGGGAGGCGTGTGCCAGCACACCGATACCTCCTGCTCAGTTTTCATTCATTTAAGAGGATTTTTTTTTTTTTGGCCCAAGAACTTCTATGATTTGATAAATAGATGGTAAATGTTAATCTCTAGCATTTAACTATTAAATTATATTTATAACTCTCTGGCAGAGTGAATGATGGCATCTTTCAGTCCATTTTACAAAGGGTACACTTGAGGCTCTACACAGTGAAGAGGAGTGATCAGGGTCACCCAAGAAGTGACAGGTCAGGCTGAATGTCTGGATGCTGAGCCATGCCTGTCCCTTCCTTCCGAGCTGTGTCACTGAAGGAGCTGTGGCTTCCTTCTGTAGAGATTTGGAATTCAGTGGGAGCAGCAGAGACAAGTTCCCAGAACGGAGGATCTGGCTCTCCCCAGGCTGCCCTTGAGGCTGGGGGAGGGGAGAGGGCTGCTGTCTGCAGGCTGGCATGCCTCCCTCTCTAATGAGTGCCATCTGGGGCTGCAGGCATCTTGGTGTGGTGGCGGCATCCTGTCCCCCTGTGCTCGCATCCCTCGGCTTGGCTCTCTCTGCAGAGGACCCATCCCTTGGATGGTGTGACCTAGAAGGAGACACAGAAGAGCCTTCAGCGTGGCAGCAGCGGCATCTTACACACTTTGAAAGTTGCCTAGAAACGGGTGATTCAGCACGCCCTCTGCCTCCTGGCAAGATCACACCTCTGGGGCCCCAGGCCGGGCAGGGAGGGGGTAGAGCTATATGAGGATGGTTCTCTCAGTACTCGGGGAAGGCTGTCCTTCCAGACATCAAGCACCAAACTAAGCAGATCACTGAGAGAGAAAGCAGGACTCTAAACTCAGGCATCCTTCAGAAGCTGGCGGACAGTGCCTGCTTTGTGAGGCTGGCCAGCCAGGGACTGTCAAGTCCCACACAAGTACCAGGGGCTGAGATGGAGAACAGAGCAGGCAGGAGATGGCGGCAGCAAGTCCTGGGGGTTGAGGACAAGCATAGGCTGGTCAAGACCCAGGGTTGGGCTGGGGTGGGCTAGAGACCATCTGTGGAAGACTTTTTGTTTTGTAAATGGAGAAACTGTGTTTCCCAGGCAGTGGTTCACCTTGATCAAGTGGGAGAGCAGAGCAGAAGGCTTTGAGATTGCCCCTTGTCTCTTTTTGGAAGGTGTATGACCAAGTACTGAAGGTGCCAAAAAACAGATACACATCTTGGGACAAAATTTTACATTTTACAGTTTTAAGAATGTGTCGTATACTTGTTCTGATGGAATAGTGTTGGGGATTTTTAAAATCTACCCCATAACTAGGGTCCCTCATAGTACAAATATAATCCAGAATGTCGTACTACATATTGCTGTTGTTATTGTCATTAGGTGCCATCCAGTTAGATCCAACTCATAGTGACCCTAAGTACAGCAGAATGAAACACAACCCAACATCATGTCATCCACACGAACTTTTTATTTTTGAGCCCAATGTTGCAGCCACTGTGCTTCTTCTCATTTTTAGTTGTGCCACATCAACAAATGGAGGTCCCAGGGGCTTTATTCCATTCCTATTATTAAGATCAACTCTACTTTGAAGATGCAACTCCTCCCTACTCACCTTTCAAATGCCTTCCAGCCCTGTGTGGAGGGGTGTTGCTCATTTTCCAGCACTATATTTGACAGTGCTTCTCTGTTATCCATAGGGTTTTCAATGGCTCATTGTTTCAGGAGTAGGTTGCCAGGTCCTTCTCCCTAGTCTGTCTTAGTCTGAAAGCTCAGCTGAAACTTGTTCACCATGGGTGGCCCTGCTGGAATCTGAAATACCAGTGGCATAATTTTTAACACCTCAGCAACACACAAGCCCCCACAGCATGACAAGCTGACATACATGGGGACCACACTTTGCTATTGTAACTCAATTCACCTTTGCAAATTAATACATAAATAGCATCTCTTAAAATGTGCATACCTTTTTTGGGCACCTTCCTAGTAGAATCAGAAGTTCTCGACTCCTGCTGCTATGGAGTCTTGAAAACACATCTCTGCCTGGAGCTTAGTCACTTGGTCAATAGACCAAGTCTATAATAACAGACTTGAGGGTTTTGTTTTTTAACCATCATGGCTGATTCTAAAGTGAGCCAGGGTTGAGAACCAGAGAGCCACGCCTGTGTATGAACATCCACAGGGCAGCAAGTGGACCCCGTGAAGCACACCACTGGTCAGTGCCCATCTGCTGTGGGCACATAGAGTCTTCCACACCCCTTGGGCTGTGTGTAAGCACAAGACACAGCTCCTGCCTGTAAGGGCTTTCTGTTTATTTGGGAGGGAGATCCAGAACACATATGGAAAAGAACTGTCAGGCAAGAACTGAACTTTGGGGAAGTCAGTAGTGGTTTTTATCTGCTGTCCTCAACAGAGCACATTATGGCTCACCCTGTGCTATTTCTAGGCAATGCATAGGGTATGTAGGGAATAAAGGAAAGTAGACTCTGGAGCTCTGCAGCCTCAACCTCTGTCTTCAGATATTTTTGCTCACTGTTCCTTCCTCCTGGAATGCTCTGCCCAGTCTCTGTGTGGCTGATGCCATCATCCCAGTCTCAGCTCCATCAACACCTCCACAGAGGGACTTCCGAGTGTGGTCCCCTCCCCAGCCATCCACTCCAGCGCATCTCACTGGTTGATTCCTTTAACTGGAATCTTATTTCCTTGTGCTTTTGTTCATTTTCTGCCTTTTCCCACTGGCATGGGAGTCCCACGAGAGAGGGGATCCAGTATGTTCATCCTCCATTGCCCCCCATCACCCCGAGAAGCCCTCCTCCCACTGTAAGTGCTTCATAAACATCCACTGAGCAAACAGTCGGGGAAGGAAGCTTTTGGTGGAGGTTGTCTACAAGCCGGGTCTTCAAGCAGGGGTAAGGGTTCAAAGGAAATCGCGGGACCAGAATGGTCTGTGTGAAATCAGCAAGGGTATGTTTGGGGAGGGGCGCCTGAGACCCTTGGTGATGGAGGTTGTGAATACCAGGCTGAGCAGTCTGATCTCTGTCCCGTGGACAGCAGGCCCCACTGGAGGCCAGTGATGAGGGAAGGCGCATGGTGGTTCAGCAGCCACCTGCAAGTGATGGAGATGGAGAGGCGAGCCAGGGACCACTGCGTCACAAGGAGATGACCTAAGATATTGAGACGGTGCTCCAGCCTGCCCCAAGTGCCAGGTGGCTGGCCTCAAGGCCGAGTTGGAGCCCTCAACTGGGAGCTACGTCTTCTTGCCCTGGTGGCAGCTGTCGTGCCCTGGCAGAGTGCCAAGAGGGAGGGCGAGAGCCTCGCGCGTGGCTGGCACGGTGCCCTCCTGGCTGCCGAGAGTGACTCAGATCTCCTACTGGCGCTTGCCTGCTCAGGCAAGGCAAGCTGTTCCTTTGGCTCCTGGAGATCGAGCTGGTTCTTCTCCTCTCCCCAGGACGGAGGCCAGGGAAGAGGGGTGCACTGTCTGTGATTCCGCCCCCTTCCCCTCTCCTGGGTAGGAGAGGAGGAAGCGGAGGCCAAGGTGCTCTGCTTTGCTCCGTGCCAAACCTCCAGCTGGCCCCAGCCCTGCATCCCACACGTACTGCAGGACACCAGGCACGCTGGACAGGTGACCCGGGGAGGTGGCACTTGAATGAAAGGGTTTCCTGAAAAGTTACCATCACAAACTGGGTTGGTGGACAACACGCTGAGGGAAATTTGCCAGCGACTGCCTGGGCGTATGACACAACCTAAGGTCATTCAGCACAGAGAAGACTGAGAACAGAATGTTCACAAGGCCTTCTGTAGCTCACAGGACATTTGCATAGCCTTAATGTCAATTGTTCTTTACCACCACCTTGGGAGCAAAGTGGCACCCCTCACCCCATATTTGGAGCTTAGCTAGGTTAAGTCTATTGCTGAAAGTCATTTGTTGTTGTTGTTAGGTGCAGACACTGTGCCATGCCTGACACTATTGTTGGTGCTTCTCTGCTGTTCATAGGGTTTTCAGTGGCTGATGATTTTGGGAGTGGGCTGCCAGGTCCTTCTCCCAAGCCTGCAGCACCTGGTATTCTCAGATGGTCGCCCATCCAAGGACTAACCAGGCCCGACTCTGCTTAGCTTCTGAGGTCTAATGGGATTGGACACCAAGGTGGTATGGTGGTAGATGCTGAAGTTCATATAAACATTAAAAGGCAAACATGAAAATGTAGAGCTGAAAATGCTAACCTAAGTCTTAGTAAGTCATAATATTTTTATTTATTTTTACTTTATTTTGTTTCTTGTGGTGCTGGGGTAAGAAGCCAGGGCCTTATGTTAGGAAGCACCCTACCACTGAACTATATCCCCAGCTCTTAATATGTAAGAGTTTTAATAAACTGTACAATTGAGCCAGTGTTCCTGGACTCTCAGCCTTCGAGTCGATGTCCGACTCCTAGCAACCCTATATACAAGAGGTGAAACACGATTTTCAGTGCTTCTCTGCTATTGATAGGATTTTCAATGGTGGATTGTTTTTTGGGAGTGGGTTGGCAGGACCTTCTCCCAACTCAGCTATTAGCACATGCCTTATTTTAGCCCTTCTTTGGAACGTGGCATGCTCACAGGGAGAACCTGAATGAGTGCTACTGCTTCAGGAGCTGTCCACACTTTCAAAGGGGTTGTTCTTGTTAGGTGCGATAGAGTCAGCTCTGACTCATAGCGACCCTCATAGGGTTTTCAATGGCTGAATGTTTTGAGATTGCTTAGGGAATGAATTGCCACGTCCTTCTTCCATTTTTGTGGTGCTGGGGATTGAACCTGGGTCCTCAGAGAGTACAGAGTGGTGCTCTACCAACTGAACTAAACTTCAGCCCCTTCAAAGGGGTAGCATACAGGTAACTAAATGGTGGGATGTCCATATGGCTGCCAGTAACTGGCCACTCCCAGGTCAAAGCATTGCCTATTTTTCCTGCTCCTCAGCTGTTATCGAGAGCACTTACCAGTAGTCTAGCATATTATTTGTGGCTGAGTCATATGAAATCATTATTTTTATTGGTCATAGAGTGTAGTATTTTAGACCTTAACCTAATATATCAAAGGTACTAAGTAAAGATGTGTTATTTGACTTGAGAGGATCTAGAAAGTTTGGGGTTCATATCTTCAAATCAGACTCAGCTTTCTGAGTCTGACTGTAATGCTGAAGCATATGTTATTGCTGGAGAATTCATTAGACGCCATGTATACAAGACTTATTTAGTTCAGTGCCTAACTGAGATTGTCCCTCAGTTGGCCCTATCCGGATGGGTACAAACCCTACTCTTGACCTGGAGAGCTTACAGTCTGACTGAGACAGTTCAAAAAACCCATTCAGGAGGTGCCCTTGAGCCTAGTGATTGGACCAGGGTTGGGTTAAGACCGTGGCCCCAGAGTCAAGGGCCTCAGCTGGAAACTTGGTTCTACCATTTGCCTGTTCTGTGACCTTGGTCAAGGTACTAATCTCTCTGCCACTCATATTTCTCACCAGTAGGACAGAAATGATAAGATGGCAACATCATTGAGTTGTGAAGATTAAATAAGACAATGAAGGTAAAGGACTTGAGACAGCTCTGGTGTGTAGAAAGTGCTCAGTCAGTTTTCCATACTGCTGCTACAGTTCCAATAATTACTAATATCCTTACATCTTGGATGAGAGGGAACATTGACCTACTCTTGGCACATGGAGGCTTTTGCAGCTTCTAGAATGCTGTCATCTGTGACCTCCAAGCTTGGGATAGTTGAGGATAGGCATGAAGGTGAGACATCCACCTTCAAATGCTTTACAATCAGGAAGCAAATCTAGAAACTTCTAGGGAAACTGTTGTCTGCAGCCATAGCACCCTGGCATCTGATCCTGCCTGATCTCGGAAGCTAAGCGGGATCAGCTTAGTTAGTCCTTGGATGGGAGACTACCTGGGAACACCAGGTGCTGCAGGCTAGGGAGAAGGATCTGGCAACCCACTCCCAAAACAATCCACCACTGAAAACCCTATGAATAGCAGAGAAGCACGGACATAGTGTCGGGTATGGCACAGTGTTGGAGAGTGATTCATCTGTTGTACACAGGGTTACTATGAGTCAGACCTGACTCGATGACACCTAACAACAACAGGGAAACTGCTCTGTGATTAAGTTTCTCCTCTGAAGAATCTGGGGGTTGGAAGCCATCAGAATCATCCTTAGCCACCCACAGTGCGTATTGTCCAGCTTTTCTGGGTTAAGTGAGACCTCCTGCAAGATTGCTTCATGGATAGTTTCCTCATCTCTGATCAGCCAAGAAGCTCAGGAATATTTGCAGGAGCTCAGTTCACATAGCCCACTCTTGCTTCTGACATGAACTGCAAGTTCAGTGGTCCCCAACACCTTTTTTAGGTTCAATCATTTGCAACAGTGATTCAGGGGAATTTCTGACAGCTATTCTGTTCCTGGTTATGGTTTGTTAAAGGGAAAGGAAACAGATAGAAATCAGCCAGGAGTGGAGTCCAGGTAAAGTCCCAGATGTGGAGTTTGCAAGTGTTTTCTCCCCTGGAGTTAGAACCGTGGTACATTCCTGATCTCAATGTGTGACAGTCCCCATAGAGTACTCACAGGCAGGGAAACTCACCGGAGTCGCTAAAAACTTGTTTAGAGTTTTTAGTGGGGCCCCATCACTTGAGCACAGATCACTAGCCATGTGGCTCTAAATTACATCCCTAGGTCTTTGGGACAGCGATCTGACACCTTGTGACTCAAAACCTCCACCTTACACCCCATTGCTGAGGTTCAAAATCCACACCATAAATCACATCAAAAGCTTCTAAGCAAAGACACTCCTATCAGTCATGATAGCCCAAGGACATATAAAGATGTCCTCCCAAAAGCTGCAAGTAAAGCCAGAACTCTTTGGGGGAAGGTCAAATTCTTTACTCCATAGACTTTGTTTAGGCTCTGGGGACGCTAAAGTAATGAGACCCCGTCATTCCAAGGAGCTTGCAGTCTATGGGGAGAGCACAAGGCAGTTGATGTGTGGTTGTACAATTGCTTATGACCTCCAGGGTCATGATGGAGGAAGGTGCCAGGGAGGGTGGGGGGCGGAGTGAGCAGCACTGAGGAATTTCACTTTCACTTCATCTGTTGCCTTGGCCATCAAGGTATGACAGATCAGCGAACCTTAGCTGAGCAACTGTGGAGCACTTGGGCTTTCACCAAATCTCTGCCATTCTTGCCCACTCTGCAAGCAAGGGCGATGGAGACTGCCTCTAACAGAAGGGAGCTGTGCTGCCTAGTAGAAAGGCAGTGCTCTTCAGACCTGGGACACCCCAATAGCCCACATTTTGGTGACAGATGATCACTTAGTCAGAGGGACTGAGCCCCCTCGTGTGTCATCGTGGTACAGAGAGAGAGAGAGGATGGCAGTGACCATGCAGCCCAACACCCTCATCTTCTAAATCAGGAAAGAGAGAGCCACTCCCTGAAAATCAACACCTTGGTAGTTTTAAGCCTGGACTGCAGGCCAACACTCCTACCTGGAATCTCAGCACTATTTTCATCAGAAAGCTGGCAAGTCGTAATGGAGGTCGGTGCATGTGCCCTCCCTGGAATGGAGTCTGAGCCTATACCAGCCAGGGCAAGCAGTTCTTGTGATGGGCAGCCTTTGAAATCTCAGTGACAAGGAAAGCTCATGTGTCACTCTTATCACAGCCCAATAGGGGCCAGGCGGCTCTCCCAGCAGCTACAGGTGGGTGTGGGGGCTCTGTCTTGTGGTGGAGAGATTAGAGAAAACACCCTGATTCTGATGTGCTGTAGACGGGAGGGATGCACCTCAATGATGCCCATATCCCATCAGTGAGGTGGGAATAATTCCAGAGCACGTGCAGAAGCACCATAAAAATGGGAGAAGGACGTGACAATCCATTCCCGATGGAATCCTGAAACAATCTGCCATTGAAAACCATATGAATCACAGAGAAGCACCGACAAAGTGTCTGGCAAGGCACAATGTTGGGAAGTGTTTCATTCTGTTGTACATAGGGTTGCTATGAATTGTGCCTGACTTGGCAGCACCTAACCACAATAGTAAGTTTAGTTACAAAGTTTTATGTTCTTTTGAAAAATCATATTTTAGTCCTGGGATACCCAACCCCTAACCTTTAAGCTGTTTTAACTAGTGGCCTTTATTCAAGTCATGGAAGACTCAGAAGAACAAAGATAGATCAAGAGAGAGAGATAATAGATAAATATTTTTAAAGAAAAAGCATATGTATTTGCCAGGCATGGTGGCACATGCCTGTAATCCCAGTGACTCAGGAGGCTGAGGCAGGAGGATCACGTGTTCAAGGCCAGAGGCAGCTTGTATAACTTAGACCCTGTCTCAAGATAAAAAATAAAAAATGGGCTGGGGGTGCAGTCGAGTTGTGGAAAACACTGCATTAATTGCTTTCAATTACCTTATTATTGTATGAAAACCACTTGATTAGACACTGCAAGGGTCAAAGATGATTTTAAAAAGTCTCTGGCCCTCCTGGAGCTCAGGCTAGTGGCCACTTCCAGGGGAACATGGTGCTTCTAGGTTTTACGTGCACCCAGCCACCTGCAGCTCTTGGTAGTAGGCAGACTGGGATTCCAGCAGTCTGGGTGCAGCTGAGGTGGTGCGTTTCTAACTGGCTCTTGGGGATGGACGGCTGCTGTTTCTGGAACAAGTAGGTTTATGGCTCAGGTGTGCGTGTCTTTATGAAAACATTCTGAGGTCCCTACATGGGGGCGGAAGAAGGCAAGACAGGGCCTGGGAGAAGTGCGGGCTCTGCCGGGCAAGTTCTGTCCAGGGTTACCCAAGGGCCAGCTTCAAGAGAAGACTCTGGGTAGCACCCAGGATCTGAGGCCCAGCAGACCCTGCACAGTATTAGCTAGAAACTACCTGCCTCCAGGAGTCAGGTGGCCTTATTCCACAGAAGACTCAGCAGTGTTGTCACTGAGATGACAAGGACAAATAGTTCTGATTTAACGCCATCCTCCATCCAGGCATAACTTCCAGCCTCACTTCCTGTCAGTGGGGTCAAGGGAGAGCCAGGCATTCTGTGCTCATGATACATCAGCATGAAGATCTTGGTGTGAGCTGTGCTTTGGGGATGTCAGTAGGGCTTGCCCCTGGTGTCTGTTAGATCACCCCACTGCAGCAGCAGGATGCAGACGTGGGAAAGGAGACACTGCCAGGTGCTGTCACAGTTGTTTTCTGGGCACAGGGAGACCGCCTGGGGCCCTCCTGCTTGTTTCATCCTTCCACACACCAAGCCAGATCTTCCTTCAGCTGAGGAAAAGGAGAAACTGCAGCTCATCTTGGCCTGTTTGTCACAAAGCCATATTACGAGGGCGCAAACTGCAAAACATCCAGAAAATGGAAAGGTCTGGGCCAGACCCAGACAACCCGTGGCTCAGAACAGCTAATGATGCAGACCCACAAAATCTTTGAGCACTATGTATTTCTTAGCATTTATTTTCTTTGTGGTGTTGTTGTTAGGTGCTGTCGAGTCGTGTCTGACTCAGAGTGACCCTCATAGGCTGACTGTTTTGGGGTTGCCTTGGGAGTGGATTGCCACGTCCTTCTCCCATTTTTGCCATGCGGGGAATCGAACCCAGGACTTCAGAGACTGCAGAGCAGTGCTCTACCAACTGAGCTAAATCCCAGCCCAGTTTCTTTGTGACTCTCCCCCTTATTATGTATTTGCACTAACTATATTATGTACTCTATGTGCGACCCAAGATAATTCCTCTTTACTCAATGTGATCCATGGAACCCAAAAGATTAGTCGCCCCTGGTCTCGGCCATTGATTGCCATTCCATTTCTTTAGTCTTGGGGCAAGAATCTGGGAAGTTGTCCCAGAGAGATGGCACTGAGGCTGAGGAGTGGGGTAGTGATCAGTGGCTCCCTGAGCCCCCTTACAGTCCTAGGGCTCCTCCTGGTGAACTTGTGTGGCTTGCTGCAGTAACCTAGCCACTTCCACCCCTCATTATGGCCTCTGCTTATAAGCAACCCTGGCCTACAGTGATCCCCCTACCCCAGGTCAGTGGTTCACAACTTTCTGCACTTTGGCCCCCAGAGGACATTTGGCCAGATCTACAGGCATTTTTGACTGTCACAGCTGGGGTGGGTGCTACTGTCCTCTAGTGGGTAGAGGCTGGGGATGCTGACAAGTACCTTACAATACACAGAACAGCCCCAAAGGTGGGAGAAATCCTGTTCCTGACAAGTGTCCAGGTGTCCATGCTTTCAACTTCCAGCTTGATGTGGCATAAAGTACACCCAAAAGAGGAGGTATGACATCATTCCCTCTCAATACAACAAAACAGAGTCTGTGCATTGTAAATATGATTTCTCTGGCCAAGCTACTTACCAGGAGTGGTTTATAGGTAATTTGAGGTACCCTTTCTGTATGGCCTGCAGTCATACAGCCAATCTTGTCAGATCTCAGAAGCTAAGCAGAGTTGGCTTGGTGAGTCCTTGGATGGGAGACCACCTGGGAATACTATGTGCAGTACACTTGGGAGAAGGACCTGGCAATTTGCTCCCAGAACAATCAACCATCAAAAACCCTATGAATAGCAGAGAAGCACTGACAATAGTGCCAGGCATGGCACAGTGTTGGGGAGTGTTTTATCTGTTGTACATAGGGTTGCTATAAGTTGGATCTGACTCCACAGTACCTAACAATTTCTGTATAGTGCCTGGGTACTGGTCTTCTATGTCAGAAGAAGATAGATAACTTATATAGGAGTACTTACCCCTGCTTCTGGCACTGTACAGGCACCCTATGTGCTTTACTTATTTGGTCATTTTATTATTTGTTCTTCTACCCCTCCATCAGGGATGCGATTTAGCTCAGCTGGTAGAGTGCTGCGCTGCAGTCTCTGAGGTCCCGAGTTCAATTCCCAGCACCGCAAAAATGGGAGAAGGACCTGGCAATCCACTCCCAAGGCAATCCTGAAACAGTCAGCCATTGAAAGCCCTATGAGGGTCGCTATGAGTCAGATACCGACTCAACGGCACCTAACAACAATATCAACCCCTCCATCAATCCATCTATCCATCCATTTATTCGACCCTCTCCTAACTCTGGAAAACAGAGTGAGAGGATGTCATGATTGGCATGTGAACTTATTTAGATGGGCACAGATTCTGTGGAATGGAGGCTTCTATTCTCCATCCCTATAAATGTCAGAGCCTGACATTTAGCTCAGTTGGTAGAGTGATGCACTGCAGTCTCTGAGGTCCTGGGTTTGATTCCCAGCACTGCAAAAATGGGAGAAGGACATGGCAATCCACTCCTGAGGCATCCCGAAATAATCAGCCATCGAAAACCCTATGAGGGTAGCTATGAATCGGACAAAACTTGATGGCACCTAACAACAACAACAACATAAATGTCAGAGTCCCCATGTAGAGGGGTCAAGGCCTGAGGATAATGCTGAGATGAACTGAGGGAACCTGTCAGTGTACATCGACAGGTGAGCTATGGCAATAGCATCTGAAAGGCCATTCAGAGAGTGCCTAGGTAGCTCAGTGGGTTTACCAACTGGGAGCCATGCTGCACTAAAAGGCTTTGGAGTCCCTCGTTCCACTCTTCGTCATGTATTTGTAATCACAGCCAAGCCTGTTTGTACAATCAATTCTATGGGTGCAAGTCAATTTATTTTTGTTTTTAGCACTGTGCTATTCAGTTGCCATGAAACTTGTCAGTTGCTTTAAAAGACTTACCTAATCCGATGCATCCTGTGTATTCTCTGCAAGATGATCCATTTCTTTGTTCTTGGTTAAATCCATCATGTGACTAGAGGATGCCTAGCCTTTGCCTCACCACCCTTCATCTTTGGCACAGGTGCACACAGTGTGCATACCCTCTCGCATGTCATTACACTCCACACACACTCTCATGTACACATACTTGCTCACAAGCAAACACACTCATGCACGTATATTCACGCACAGGTACACGTGTGGCAGTGCAAAACTTGAGAAGGATAAAAACAGCTTTGAGCAGGTACAAAGCATCTTCTAGCCCTCTGAAATTCCCCTTGAGACGACCCACATAGCTGTCAAGCATGAGGAACAGCATTTGAATTCTTCAGGATCTGTGATATTCTGGCTAATGCATGCTCCTAGCTGAAAGCTAACCAGAACAACTCATGTTGCTGTTTTATTATTGTTGTTGTTGTTCATTTTGTTTTGTTTTGCTTTTGGTTGTACTAGGTTGCTGCTGAAAAGCTTTCTGTAATGCGTAACCCTTTTCCCCACCTTGTTACATTTTGCAGTTCCCTAAACTAGTCTTTGAATGACAACATCTCGTTATAGTTGAGGATGGAGGCTCATTAATGCACCAAGGACATGGATTTTGAAATGAAGGGAATTTGACATTGGATTTCAGCTTTGAATGCCATTAATAGGCCATACAATTTTAGACACCTGATTTAACCTTTATTTATCTGGGTTTTATTCACTGGTCTGCAGAAATAGAGACCACCATATTTACCTTATAAGGTTGCTGTGAGGGTTAGAAATAAAGCTGGTGAAGATCTTGGGGCTCAGTAGCATCCTGCACGTACAAGCTTCCTCATTTGGAGGAAGCTTCCTCCTTATTCTAAAGTATCAGAGTAACGTATAGGGACAAAATGTGTGAGAAATTGAAATTGAGTCAACCTTGGACTGTCCTCAGGGCAATTCTTTGGAAAAACTGAGTTCTGATGTCCAGATTGATGTTCTTATGAATAAAATATAGAGTTTAGTGGGAAAATATCCACATCTGATGAGTCTACCCAAAATCTCTCCATGGAGGCTACTTGGGTAGGTTGTTGTTGTTGTTGTTAGTTAGGTGCCATCGAGTCGATATCCAACTCACAGTGACCCTATGTCCAACAGGCAAAACACTATTGTCAGTACTTCTCTGCTGTTCATAGGGTTTTCAATGGCAGATTGATTTTTGGGAGTGAGTTGCCGGGTCCATCTCCCAAAGCCTACAGCACCTGGTGTTTCTAGGCGGTCTCCCATCCAAGTAGGCCCGACCCTGCTTAGCTTCCGAGATCTGACGGAATCAGAGGCCAGAGTAGTATGGCTGCAGGCACTTGGGTAGAAGGCATGTGTTATGGAGCCGTCCTCTGGCTCTGCTGGACCATGGAAGGGATACAAGGACAGCAGGCCTGTGCCCCAGTCACATGGGAGAGGGATAGGGAAGGCAGATCAGTCTTGGTGGGGCAGAGCTGGCTGCCTGGTCCAAGAGCCTCGTGGGATCCATGCTATACAAAGTACACTGGGAGAGGTGATTTGGGGGCAGAATTTCCTGTTGAGTAAAGAAAAAGAGAAGCGAACAAACAAACAAAAATGTCCCTGGGCACTTAGTAGGTTTGTAGTGGCTTTGAGGCAAAGAGAATCAGATCATAGACAATCATAAGCACATGGATTGCAATGCTTGGCCTCAAAGATATCCAGATGCAGGGAAGGGATTGGCAGAACCCGTTATTGGGAAGCTACCTGGTCGCCCCACGCAACTGAAAACTTGAGAAGGATGAAGGTGGCAAGAGCTGTGCAGTAGGAAGCACAGTGGCTCCTGGGATCACAGCCTGCTGCATTTCTAAGAACAGAATCCCGTTCCCTTGGCTGTCACCTTGCCAAGCCGCAGCGTATAACCAAGACCTCAGAGTCTGCAAGAGCTGAGGCCACTGGCGTCCTTCCTTCCCTTTCTCCTATTCAGAACACCATAAAAGCAAGTCCAAGGCATAAGAGGGACCAAGCGTAGAAAATAGAGAACCAAGAAGTCCCTGGTGCGTAGTCTCCTGGGCCCATTCTGCTTTTAAGGCTGGATGTTCAATTCTTAATTAATCACAGATTAGTAAATAACAAACAACAAATGATATGAAAGCGGTGCCCGGTCTTCAAGAGCTTCTAGAAATGCTAAATGGCAATCCCCATAATAGGCTTTCAATAAATATAATTAACTGCCTACTGCATGCCAAATGCTCTGCTGTGCACATTGGAGTCACACAGGAGCGTAGTGTCCCGGCTCTCCAGGGGAACTCAGAGTGGGGTGGGCATGCAGGGAACATCATGGGAAAGCCACTGCTACCCACAGCTGTAACAGCCAGTGTCCAGCGATCAGACAGCCAGGCGAGCTCTGGACAACACTGGCCCGGGGAAACAAGGTAGTTGGGAATTTCTTTCCTCCTGTGTGTTTCTTGACATTAATTTCCATAAGAGAAAAGCCAATCGGATATGCAATGTCTTCCAATCTGTAAGTTTTTAAATACTGAGGAAGGGATTTTTAAGGAAGTGGAAGAGGAGAGGCCATTCCTTCTTGACTCTTTGATCTAAGCTACCTATATTTGTGAGGGGTAAGGGCCATGATGTCTTTTGTCCCTGGCACTTCACATTTTATGACATTTAATAGCACCCCAGCCTGAGCATGCTCACTCTACTCATGTGTACCTAGTAGAAACAGGGGCATGCCACACCTGCTTTTTGCAGGACCCCTGCCCTGGCCAGTAGTGTTTCTTGGTAGCAAAGCCCCAACCTGGGCACCGTGGGGCTTTCTCTGATTAGAATCTTTTCCTAGTTACCTGCCAGATGTGTTCACCCTTGACATGACCTCTGCTTTTCTAGAGATAATTACACACAGCTCAGCCTCCTCCCTGGAGACAAGACACCTGTTCTTAAGGGGTACCCCAAGGCTGCTTTGTCAATCAGCCTCCCCCTCTCCTTCATCCTCCCATAACAATGACCTTCTTCCCTAAATTCCTGAGCGTGTGAGGCACTGTTGTTTAAAGGAATGAGCTCCAACTCTGGGCATAGACAAGCATTCATTTAAGGTAGAGCTTGGCCCCCTGCTGTCTGCGTCACTTTGGGTGGATAACTTGACCTCTCTGAACTTCAGTCTCTTCCTCTGTAAAATAGAATCGATGTGACTACTACAGGGTGATATGGCTAAAGCATCCCAGATGGCTCCTGGCACAGAGCCAATAGATGTCATTTTAATGCAGTACCATTTCTCAGTACATGCCTCACTTGCACTAATGTGGAATTAATTTAGCTCATGAGCTGCCATTTTCTGAATGTGTTTTGTGAGCCGGTACCTGGCTGATCACTTTCAATAGACATTGGTTCATTGACTGCTCCCAACTGATTGTGGTACCCCTGTTTCCGAGGTTTTCTAGATAGACTGAGATCAGAGATTAGGAACATGAAGCAGGATTCTGTGAGGACTTCAGCCGCCTCACCATCATCTCCTGAACCTGCTTTGTGATCTTTTGTGTATATCATGACACCTGGTCCATTATACGTGTGTGTGTGTGTGTGTGTGTGTGTGTGTGTGTGTGTGTGTGTGTGTCTGGGGTGGGGACCTGGTGGTACCTAGAAAGGAAGCCCACAGCCCTGTCCTCAAGGAGGTTGCAGTCTGGGAAGGTGGGGGGTCGGGGGGAGAGACAGAGAGAGAGAGAGAGAGAGTGAGAGAGAGAGAGAGAGATTGCTGGTCAGAGCAGAGCCGGCTCCCTGCACCCCAAGGTGAGCTATGTGGCTTATGCTCAGGCTCTTCCAAAAGACTCCTTTTCATGGAAACTCTCCGCATCAGCAAGGGCTCTTTCTTTGGGTACAAGAGTTTAAACTGAGGTATGATAGAAGTATAGCAATGAGAAGACAAAATCCTGGGCCTCAGAGAGCTCCATGGCCAGGGAAGCCAAGAGTGGCAGAGATCTGACCTAGCTCCGGGGAGGCAGCCAAGAGCACCCAAGCTTTAGCTGGGAGCAGGGGAGCATGGTTGGCGAGGGGGCCATGGAGAAGGGCAGCCTGGATTTCTCCAAGGCACGCTTTATGTGCCTTAGAAGATGCAGTCACCAGCACTGAAGGAAATGGTCAGGAATCAGGAATGGCAATGGCATATTGAGAGCCATAAGGGATAGAAGGGAGAGGGAAGAGGGGAAAGGGGGTCAGCATGAGGGAGAAACCGGTACCCTCACTCTGCTGGCCAGAAACTGGTAGGTGTGTTAAGTGCCCCAGAGGATCCTGGTGATAAAGTGAAGTCACAGTTTGGAGAAATGAAAATGAAGGAACAAAACATGGCACCTGGGCCTGAATCTAAGTCCTGTCCTGCCGTGGACAGGCATTTAGCCCACTGCCTCAGTCTCCCTTCTTGGCAAATACCGACCATGAGGGTTGTGGTGAGCAACAAAGGAAGTTTGCTTTGAGCTGATGTTGGCCATGGCTGGAGCAGTGGGAGTCGGCAAGACGTAGTTTTTACCTCATGCACCTGACCCAGCTCTATCTGGGAAGTATTTAGACTTCTCGCGGAGAGCAAAAACATGAAGCCAACTTTATATTCCCTCCTATAGTACTTTTTTCCCAGTACTTGAGAGGATGAACCCAGGGCCTCACACATACTTTGCAAGTGCTCCACCACTGAGCAGCACTCCAGCCCCTTCTTTAATTTTTAATTTTCAATTTTGAGACAGGGTTTCACTAAGTTAACGTAGGCTGCCTCTGCGTTCAAATTCACGATCCTCCTGCCTCTTCCTCCTGAGATACTGAGTGCTCAGCTTTCTGTTTTGTTCTTAAATCTTAAAACAACTCTTTTTAAGTGGGTGTTTCATGTTTCAAATGATATACTGAGGCACAGAGAAGAGTAGCCACTTGCCTGGATGCCACTTTGTACCAGCTGCCAAACCCTGGGGGGCTGTAGTCAGCTGTAGACCTGAGGGTTTGCACCTGCGTCTGTGTGGGAATCGCCAGGCTCTGGAAGGGCAGGTTCTGTGGACCCACGCGAAGTCAACTGGAGCAGGCCCAGGATGGGCCTCAGGTCCTCGCCACTCACAAAGTCTCCAGGGTCTTCTGCCATAGCTGTCCCAGGTTCACGTTTAAGAACCTTGATCCTGGAACCCATAGGCTGCTTTCTTCACATGACACAGGGTGTCTTTCATGATGCTCTCTTCTGCTGCTGTGCTCAGGCTCCCAGCCCTGGTGTAGTATGGTGGCACTTTGCTCTGGCTGCCTGTCACTGCCATGGGCGGCCCACAGGATGGGGCTCAGCCTGATGAGCTGCCTGCATCCAACAGAGCCTGGAGGGCTCTGTTGTGGGCTTGGGAGCCCTCTCCTTCCCCTGTGACTGGGTGCTGGGGACAAGGGATAAGGCCGAGTCAGCACCTCCTGCCACCCTGGAACTTCTCTGCTGGGCCTGAACTCACCACCCCCTTCCTCTGGGCCCCTCTGCTCCAGGGCCCTCGTCTCTTCCTCTCTCCTCTGTGTCTCCCAGTCTCTTCCCTTCTCAGATCTCTCTCACTCTCCCCCCTCCCAATCTCCTGTCTCATCTCACCTCCCTGAGATCCCCAGCACCCCACTTGCCAGAACGGAGCTGGGAGGCGGTGACTAATGTGCTCGGAGGTGAGTCATCTGCTAAATATAAAATCCCACTCACATCCCTGGGTGCAAAAGATTCCGAGACTGCACGTCCTTCCCTGCAACCCCATCCTTTCTTGGGGCCCAAAAGGAGTTTACCCGTGAACACAAACAAACACTGCAGAGCAATGCAGCAGCCCCGGGCCCCATCTTCCTGCCCTTCAGCTCCTCCCTGCTGCTCTCACACACATGTTGTTGTTGTTAGGTGCTGTTGAGTCATGTCCAACTCATAGCGACCCTTATAGGGTTTTCAATGGCTGATTATTTCAGGATTGCCTTAGGAGTGGGTTGCCACATCTTTTCCCGTTTTTGTGGTGCTGGGAATTGAACTTGGGACCTCAGAGACTGCAGAGCAGCGCTCTACCAACTGAGTTAAATCCCAGCCCCCTCACACACATGGGGTGGCAGAATCCCCCTGTCTCTCCACCTGCTCTGGGAGGAAGGGCTAGGGGGAGGGAGATTTGACCCCGGCCCCCCATGGAGCCATGAATGAGGCAAGATTTGTCTCTAGGACTTCACCGCTCCTCTTTCTACCCGCTTCTGTCCAGGAGATGCCAAACTGCCCTATCTCCTGCAAAAGTAACGAGCTCTGTAAACATGGTCATGTTCTGTGGGCATCAGACAATGGTTATGCAAGCATGATTGAATTGATGGGTTTCAGAGGCCCTCCTATTGGATAGGTGCTCTTCCCTAGTGTCACTTGACTACCTTCACGTAGCCTCTTATGAGAGCTGATTGCTGGAGTCTTTGATTCCCTTGGAATATGTGCCCTTAATACGTGTGTGTGCACGCGTGCGTGCGTGTGTGTATGTGCATGCATACACCACTCACATGTGTGTGCATCTACCTATATAGCCCTCACCTGTCTGTCAGCTTGTCATGCTGTGGGAGTTTGTGTGTTGCTGGTATGCTGAGAGCTCTGCCAATTGGCATCTCAGATACCAGTAGGGCCACCCATGATAGACAGGGTTCAGCTGAGCTTCCAGACTAAGACAGACTAAAGAGAAAGACCTGGCAACCTACTACTGAAACAATGAGGCATTGAAAACTCTATGGATAACAGAGAAGCACTGTCAAATATGGTATCAGTAAATGAGTTCCCCAGCCTGGAAAACTTTCAAGAAATGACAGGGGAAGAGTTGCCTCCTCAAAGTAAAATCAATCTTAGTGACAGGAAAGGAGTAGAGCCCCAGGGATCTCCATTTACTGATGTGGCAAGACTCAAAATGAGAAGAAACATAGTGACTGTAACATTGAGCTCAAACATAGAAAGATCATGTATATGGCACAGTGTTGGGTAGTGTTTCATTCTGTTGTACATAGGGTCACTGAGTCAGATCCAACTTGACAACACCCAACAGCAACTATATATATATATATATATATATATGCATATATATGTATATATATATTTTAAATATATATATACATATATATACATGCATATATATACACACACATATATCTTTATTTATATATATTTATATATACATAACCATATAGTTATATATAGTTATAATTATATATAGTTATATATAGTTATATATAGTTTTATATATATATATATGCACACACGGCCCATATACTTACCTGTATATATATACACACACATATATACCACATCTACACCTATGTACATGCATACATACACACATACAATATCCTATGTGTATTTAACACCTGACATTTTCTTTGTGTCGGGTACTTTGAGTCAAGTACTGTGCTCATTGCCTTACATGGATTATTTCAATTACTTTTCTCAGAGGTTTGAGATAGGTCCGATCATTATTTTTAATTTACAGATGAGAAAACCTGTGTTCAGAAAGATAAAAAGAGTTGTCCAAAAGTATAATTCTAGGTTTTATTAGAACCATGATTTTTTTTTTCCCAGTACTCAGGGGTTAAGCCCAGGGCCTCATGCATGCTAGGCAAGGGTTCCACCACTGATCTCCATCCCCAGCTCCCTTTTTATTTGCTGAGTCAGGGTCTCGCTAAATTTCACAGGCTGCCTCTGGCCTTGAACCTGCGATCCTCCTGCCTCTGCCTCCTAGGTCGCTGGGATTCTAGGTGGTTGCCTCTGTGACCAGATAGAACCATGATTTGAATGAGAACTGTATGCTTTACTTCTAAACTTCTGGGCTTTTATGGATATGTGTATACATGCACGTGGGCAGGTATATGCATGAAAGATAGCTGGGGAAAGAGCACCTGTCCTGATTACTTTCTATCTATTCTATTTTATTCTATTTCATTCTACTGCACTCTTCGTATTCCATTCTCTTATAATTTTATTTTAAAAATTAGGCTGCCCATCAAATTACTTTTGTGACCCTTTATAGGTCATTCTGTGCAGTGTGGAAACCCCTGGTCTAAATCATACCTGAACTGTAACAGTCACTCCGCTGGATGGTGTGTGGGAAGCTGAGTCCTCGGACACCACAGACTTCCTCTGTGCTTTAGGCGTGTGTCCTCATTTCTCTGGGTTTCATCTTCCTAGTATCTGGTTTAGTGGAGTTTTACTGAATGATCTCAGAGGCCTAGCTCATCTCTTTCTATAATCATCACAAGCCCTTTGCTTATATGGGTGGTTGTCTGTGGCCTCTCTCTGGGGAAGACTCAGCTTAGGTGCCCTCCACCAGCTGTGTGCTTCATGTGTATGTGCCTGGGCACATCTGTGACGTAGGGAAATCCTGCCTGATGGCCTGGCAAGTGGTCACTCTCATTTCTATGGTGCAGTCAATCATTGCAGCACAGAGAATAAAGAAAATGCCATTCCCAGTTGGTAGAGTGCTGCTTTTCACTCTCTAAGGCTCTAGGTTCAATCCCCAGCAGCACAAAATGGGAAAAAGACATGGCAATCCACTCCCAAATCAATCCTGAAACAATCTGCCAATGAAAACCCTTTGAGGGTCACTATGAATTGGACACAACTCCATAGCACCTAACAACAACAAACAACAATTAAAACTGTGAATTTTAACCAGGCACAGTGGTGCACACCTGTAATCCAAGTGACTCAGGAGGCACAGGCAGGAGGATCGCAAGTTCAAGATCAGAGGCAGTCTGTGTAATTTAGAGAGACCCTGTCTCAAAAAAGTAAAAAAATGGGCTGGGAGTGCAGCTCAGTGCTACATCACTTGCAAAGCATGCAAGCATGAGGCCCTGGGTTCAACACCCAGTACCACAAAAACAAAACAAAACAAAACAAAAACAAAAACACAAACAAACAAACAAAACAACAACAACTGATTTTTCCCCCTAGAACTCAGGAATTGAACCTAGGGTCTTGTACATGCTACGCAAATCCTCCAACCCTGAGCTACACCTCCAGCCTCCATTTTTATATTTTATTTTGGGGCAGGTCTTGTTAAATTGCACCAATTCTAATAAACCACATATTTTCACATAAAATGTTAATCTGATTCCTTTCCCATCTTCTTATCTGTTCTTTCTCATGGTTTTTGGGAGGCAGAGAGAAGACCACTTCACTGGAAAGTATAGGTGGCACAACAGACAGAAAAAGACAGAGAGGAGCTTATAGATGAGAGTTGTGTGCCTGTACTGAACAGCATGAGATTCTGGTCTCTTCTCAGCCACCAAGCAGTTGCATGAACTTAGACCTGACACCTGCCCTGTCTGAGTGTGTGCATTGGACATGAAGGGCATAGATAAGGTTTCATCCCACCTAAATGTTCTAGAATATGAGGTCACACAATTGAGGTATGGAGGAGAGAGACAAGCCTTGGGTAAGCTTACCATGAAGGACCACAGTAAGCATCCCTAAAGATGAGAATCACTTCATTTTTGTCATTGTTGTTGGGTGCTATAGAGTAGGGTCCGACTCATAACAACCCTATATACAACAGAGCTAAACACTGCCTGACACTGTGCCATGCAATTTTTAATAACTCAAAAACCTGGCCTCCTTCCCTTGGCCCCATTCAAAGCGTATTTGTCTGGCTCTGATGAATTTTAAGACTCCACAGAGGTTTGTTGTAGGTAAGGTCATTTGTGGTTGATTTGCATGACAGTGCTAAATGTCATAGACTTACTAGAGTAGGTCACACATAGTTATTGCCCAATGCTGTTGATGAGGATGGGAGGAGAAGGGATCTGCTCTGGTCTTGCTAAGAAATAGTGACTGAGCCCATTAGATGCCCATTACTTCACAGATCCTGAGGCCAGGCTGGGCCTGACTCTGGCATCTGGCTGGGGGACTCACAGGCCTTCCTCCTCTGTAACTTTGGGCAAGGGAGTGTAGGGCTGGTCAGCCCCTTCCAGCCTCATGCATCCCAGGTAAGCCTGATCAGGCAAATATGCTTCCGTCCTGGAAACCTGACTGTATTAGTCTATGTTTTGCTGCTATAATGAAGTACCTGAGGCAGGCTAACTTTATAAAGAAATGAGGTTTGTTTGGCTCACAGTTTTAAGCCTGAAAGTCCAAACAGTATAGTGCAGGCTCTGGTGGGGGTGTCACGGTTGTGTGGAAAGAAGGCTTGCATCTTAAAATGGAAGGCAGACAGAAACTGGCTGGAGTCAGGGGTGGACTTTTATAACAATCCTCTCCCCAGAACTGGTGAGACCAGGGAGAAATGCTACGATCTCTTTTGGTGGCACACTGTGAATTTCCTGAGGACCACCCACTAGGTCTCATCTCTTAAAGGTTCCCCAGCACCTGCCAACATGTTCATCCTGGAGATGGTGCTCCAACACATGATGCCCTGGCAGGATAAACGACATCCCCACCCAGTACTTATTTTCCAGAACATGGCTCCCAGGTGGCAGCATGGTCGAGGGAACTGAAACCCCACCCCAGGGCTCCACTCATGGGCATTCTGGCCGGTGACCTTGTGGTTCCACCATGTGCCTCGCTTCCCCCTTTAGTGAGGATGTTCAGAGCATTAGGCCTGGTGCCCTTTACCCTCCACACCCTCCTCGGATGTGGGAGTCCTGGTGGGGTCTTGGAGTTATGGGGCACATGGGAACCTGTGTCTGGGGCCCTCTTCCCTTCTCAATGGCAGACCCAATGAAGCCACTTGGAATTCACTTTTCTAAGTAATTACTGAATTCAGGGCTGGGGTTTAGCTCAGTTGGTAGAGCGCTGCTCCACACACTCTGAGGACCCTGGTTCGATCCCGAGCACCACAAAAATGGGAGAAGGATGTGGCAGTTCACTCTTGAAGCAATCTCAAAACAATCAGCCATTGAAAACCCTAAGAAGGTCTCTAGGAGTCAGATTTGACTCGACGACACCTAACAACAACTAAATTCAGGCACTGAGAGAGTCTTTGAGGGGTCACCTTATTCCTCAGCCAAGGGAGAAGACTCAGGCTCAGTTGGTGAGCAAACCCACTGAGGGCAGAGCGACCTGCATTCTCTTCCTCTCTCTCCACAGCAGGGCCTGCTGTGCCTCTTTTGGGGTCAGAGCATCGTCTGGCAGAGAAAGAGGATGGTCACAGATTGCTATCCTCTGGATTGCTGTACTCTAAGACTCCCAAGAGCTTCTTTGTCTAAAAGGAGTCAGAATGCCATCAGCTGCTACATCCTGCCACATTCACTGAGGACCTACTATACACCAAGCACACTCGTGTCTGACCTTGTCAGATCTCAGAAGCTAAGCAGGGTTGGCCTGGTTAATCCTTGGCTGGGAGACTGCCTGGGAACACTGGGTGCTGTAGGCTTGGGAGAAGGATCTGGCAACCCACTCCCGAAACAAGCAGCCATCAAAAACACTATGAGTGGCAGAGAAGCACTGACAACAGTGCCAGGCATGGCACAGTGTTGGATAGTATTTCATCTGTTGTACACAGGGTTACTATAAGTCAGACCTGACTCAATGTCTGGGGCCCTCTTCCCTTCCAGTCAGACCTAGCAATGACAACAAGTATATAAGCCAGCCACTTTGCCAGTCCTTAGAAAGCATTCACCCACAGTAGTGGGCTTCTGTCTCAGGAGTGAGACCCAGCCCCAGCATGCAGGTGTCTGTGTATCTATCAGTGTGTCCGTCTGATCCAGGACACAGGGACACTCTGAGGTGGTCTCCTCTCCTTGCCTCCTCTACCCTGCTTATTCGGGGGAATGGTGCCTCGGCCGGCTTGCCCTTGGGATCAGGCGAGCATATTGTGAAGTTCGCTGCTGTAGAGGTGGGAGCAGCAGCTGGCAAAGTCTTTTACATAACTGCAGCAAGAAAAGCAGTGGTGTTGGCCCGAGGCCGAGACAGAGCAGACATTTCAGACAGTGGAGTGGGGTGTCGTCTTCCCAGGGAGAGAAACGCTTGCCGCTCAGCAGGTTGATAGGACCCAGGTCCACTGTTGCCTGCCACGCGCAGTGTGAGCTGCCAGGAAGAGCCGCTGGTGCCGGTGCATGGAGCCCATCACCTCTCAGTCTCCTGGGAACACAAACCTGCTCTTGACCCTGGAGGCAGTGACTGTGTGGCCCGAGGTGCCCTGCCACGTTCTCCCACACAGAGCTCACGGTGGCCACAACGTGCTTCACCTTGAACAGCCTCATCCTGGCTCTGAGGTCATCTGCCAGTTACCAAGTGGAAGATACGCCCCACGGGGCCCTCCCATCCATGTCTTCTGACTTCTGTGCTCTGTGTGGCACCCTTCCAGCCTGGGGCTGGGCTGCCATGCCCAGAGATCCTCAGCAGCCCTCAGTGGTGCCCAGCACAGGCCTGTGCTGAGCCCAGTCTGCATCTGTTGCCAGGCATGGAAATGAGTTAGAGGCTGAGGAGGAAAGGAAAAAGGAAAGACTAAGGATTTGTGCCATAGGAACACCCGTTAGCCCTACCAGAACCTTCAGAAAGGAGAAGCAAAGTGGATCCAGTCCTGTTTTCTTTACATTCCCAATGGTTTCAATCTGGCTGGTGGAGCAGGCTAATTGGCATCACCGAGCCTTGGGGAAGGGTGGTGAAGGTGATGGCTACCTGCCTAATGGAGGAGGAGGTACAGGAAGAGAAGTAACAGACAGAAGGCCCTGAGCCTGTGTAGTCCCCACAGTACAGAGGGATGGGTGACAAATGTGGCCTTTCACTCCCATGAGGTAATGAACCCATCACCTGCCAGCTCTGCCAAGACAGCTGTGTCCAGGGCCTACGTGTGGGCAGCCCTGGGCAGCACCCTTCACCCACCTTCCTGTTTCCTCAGGTCCCCACTGGGAATTAGGCTGCTCATCTTCGCAGACCCGCTGTGAGTGTTAAATGAAATGAGGAGTTGTTGGCAATCTGTCACGTGTCTGTGCCTGTGCACCTCTGCTGGACTCCACTGCCTTCTCTGCACTGCTAGAGTCCATTCCTAAGGCCCTGGTCTCATGGGTGGTGGTCCTGTGGGGATATGGCAGAAACTGGGCAGGCAGTCCACCTGTACTAGAATCCTGCCCTGGTCATGGTCATCTGGGTGACTGCAAGCCAGTTAACTTGCCACGCTGACCCTCAGTCCCTTAATGTGAAAACGGGGAATCATAATGCTCAACCTCCCTGAAGTACCTAGAGGATGATTTGAAACAAGACAAGCGTACCAGTAACCAGGACAGGCTGGGTGGCCCAACCTGAACCCCACGTGCTCCCAGGCCCACATTAAGGACCTGCTCCTCCATTCCAACCCTCAGCAGTTTGTTGGTTAGGATAAGCTGCCGCCTTTACTTTGAGGGGGGCTGGGATTTAGCTCAGCTGGTAGAGCGCTGCGCTGCAGTCTCCAAGGTCCTGAGTTCAATTCCCAGCACTGCAAAAATGGGAGAAGGACCTGGCAATCCACTCCCAAGGCAATCCCGAAATAGTCATTGAAAACCCTATGAGGGTCTCTATGAGTCGGATACCGACTCGAGGGCACCTAACCTTACTTTGAGGAGTGAAGTGCAGGAAGCTGGTGCCACACCAGCTCCCCCAGAGGTGATATTGGCTCAGGTCACAACATGGAGGTGGCAGGGGGCTATTGGCCTAGATACCTGTATGGTGGGGGCACCTGAGCAAGGAAGGCTGTTCCAGTTTCCCCTTCAAGCCCAGGGTGAGGGCACAGGACTTAGATTTCACACCTCTTGTCCACTCAGTACCTCTGTAGTGACCTCAGAGTTGGATGGATCTTGGCAGAGTCAGTTAGAATTTCCTTCAGCAAGACGCCCAAGGTGCCTTTGCAGTCCCTTGGCAAAAGTACAGTGTTATGTGACTGCACGGAACTCCTCTGCCCCCTAGTGGAGAGTGGAAGGCATTGATGGGTCTGGGCTAAGTTTGGTAGGCTGATGGCCAGATCTGGAAGATGTTGAGTGATGGTGTATGTTGGGTCACGTGGCAACCTAGAAGCACCATGCAGCACAAATCCAAGCTGGGTCAGCAGGCAGGGCCATCACCTGGACACACTCAGGCCCTAGATTGGGTGGTTCATTCAGCTATTCACTTGTTAGTTCAAAGGACATTTATGGAATGTCTACTAAGGGAGACAGGAAAAGAATTGATGCTTTTGAATTGTGGTGCTGGAGACGTCTATTAAATATACCATGTTGTTGTTGTTACATGCCGTCGAGTCGGTATCCGACTCATAGCGACCCTCTGTACAACAGGGGAAACACTATTGTCAGTGCTTCTCGGCTGTTCATAGGGTTTTCAATGGCAGATTGATTTTTGAGAGGGGGTTGCCAGGTCCTTCTCCCAAGCCTACAGCTTCTGGTGTTCCCAGGTGGTCTCCCATCCAGGTACTAACCAGGCCTGACCCTGCTTAGCTTCCAAGATCTGATGGGATTGGATGCCACAGGGCTACCGCTGCAGGCAAATATACCATGGACTGCCAAAAGAACCAACAGATCTGTCCTAGAAGAAGTGCAGCCAGAGTTCTCCTTGGAAGCAAGAATGGCCAGACTGTGTCTTACAGATTTTGGACATGTAGTCAGGAGAGATCAATCCCTGGAGAAAGACATCATGTTTGGGAGAGTTGCAGGTCAATGAAAAAAAAAGAAAAAACCCTCCACCAGATGGATTGACACAGTGTCTGCAACAATGGGCTTAAATATAAATAAGATCGTTTGCCTGGCACAGAATTGGGAAGTGTTTCTATCTGCTTGTACATAGGGTCACTATGAGTGGGACTTGATGGCACCTAACAACAACAACAACTGAGTATGGGCGTGGTTCCAGACAGTGGGGACTCCACAGTGACCAAGAGAGGCAGAGGGGAGCCATGTGAGCAAGATGGTGGCTCTGACCATCCGGCACTCGCCCCTTCACTGACTCAGGAACTTGCATAGTCATCCATGAAGGGAAATACCCTCACAGGAACTAAGAATTCCAGTATGAGAGCACAGGGCCTGGATATGAAAAGGCACACTGAAGAGGTTGGGAAGGACAGCTCCACACCAACTCTGTCACCCCTCCCTCAGCATATGCTCTGTGTCATGGAGAGACACCTGCATGGGGTGGGCACAAGAATGCACCTCCCTGTGCATTCAGCATGGGGCCTCGGTCTGCCCAGGGCAAGACCAGCTTTCATGGACCCAGGCTTCAGGAGTTTGATAGAGGAGCTGAATGGATTTAGGAAAAATAGGATCCAACTATGTGCTGCTTAGAAGAGATGCGCTCCAGTCTTAAGGACACACATAAGCTGAGAGTGAAGGGATTGAAAAAGTCCAAGCAAATGGAGCAACTGCACTTACATCAGAGAAAATAGACCTCTAAGACAAAAGCTGTCACAAGAGATGAAAGGGTCATTATATAATGATAAAGAGATAAATTTGTCAAGAGGATATAACAATTAGAAATACATATGCTCCACCTTTGAGCACCTAAATACATAAAGAATATATTAACAGAGCTGAAAAGAGAAATAGATGGAAATTCAATAATAGGAGACATTAATACCCACCTCTCAACAAGGGATAGAACATCCAGACAGAACATCAATAAGGCAAGCAGACTTAACACTATAGTTCAAATAAACCTAACAGCACACACAGAACATTCCATCCAACAGCACAGAATACACATTATTTTCAAGAGCACACAGAACATTCTTCAGGATAGACCATATGTTAGGCCACAAAACAATTGTTAACAAATTTAAGAAGTCTACAATCATATCAGATATCTTTTCCAACCACTTTAATATGAAACCAGGAATCAATCATGGAGGAAAATTGGAAAATCCACAAATATATAGATATTAAAGAGCACACCTTTAGACAATCAATGGATCAAAGAAGAAATCAAAAAGGGAATGCAAAAATATTTTGAGACAAATGAAAATGGAAACAACACATCAAAAATTATGAGGCAAAAATTTAAATGAAAAATTGAATTAATGTTACATTTATTAATAAGGAAATTTATAGTGGTCAATGCCTACATTAAGAAAAAGAAAGATGACAAATAAAACAACCTAATTACATACTTCAAGGAACTAGAAAAGCAAACTAAGCCCAAAGTTAATAGAAGGAAGGAAAAAGATCAGAAAAGAGATAAATGAAATAGAAACTAGACAAATAATAAAAAAGATCAATGAAGCTAAGCATTGACTTTTTGAAAGATAAATAAAATAGACCAAACATTAGCTAGGCTAAGAAAAAAGGGAGAAGATTCAAATAAATAATATACCTAGGAATAAAATTTAACCACAGAAGTAAAAGAACAGTACCATGAAAATTATAAAACATTGCTGAAAGAGATTGAACAAGCCACAAATAAATGGAAAAATGTCCTGCGTGATTCAAATAATTAATATTGTTCAAAATGCCCATGTTATTCTAAGTGATCTATAAACCCAAAGCATTCTCTATAGAAATTGCAGTGACATTTTTTGGCAGAAATAGGAAAAAAAAAAAAACCTTAAAATTCTGTGGAACTCAAAAGGACCTCAAATAGACAAAACTATCTTTTCCAACCACTTTAGAGGAACAAAGGTAGAGAGCATCACACTATCTGATTTCAAAATTTTATAAGGCTGTACTAATTGATACACTATGGTGATGGCATCCAAACAGAGACAGAACCAATGGAACAGAATAAAGAGCCCAGAAATAGATCCACACCTTTAGGTCAACTATCTTGACAAAGGTCCCAAGAACATCTAATGAGGAAAAGATAGTCTTTTCAATAAATGATATTGGGAAAACTGGAAATGCCTATGTGAATGAAATTGGACATTCATACTTTATACAAAGAGAAAGTCAAAATGAATAGACTTAACTGTAAGACGTGAAAGGGTAAAACCACTAGAAGAAAATGTGAAAATTTTCTTGACTTTGAACTAGGCAGGATAAGGTATGAGCTCAAAAGCACAGAAAACACAAAGCAAAACTAGACAAGTGGGATTGAATCAAATTAAAAATGCTTCTGTACAGCAAAGAACCACCAAAGTGAAAGAATTTATAAAGTGAGAGAAGACATTTCTGAACTATACATCCAATAAAGGGTTAGTATGTAAAATATACAAAGAATGAGAACAACTCATTAGTAAGAAATCAAACAATCTGATATGAAAATGGGCAAGGACTTGAATAGATGTGAAGAAAGGAAAATGGCCAAGTGCCCAAAATGACTAATCATCAAAAAAAATACAAACCCAAACCACAGTGAATTATCACTTCACATCTGTTAGAATGACTACCATAAAAAAGAAGGAAGATAACAAGTGTTGGAGAGGATATGCAAAGAAGGGAAATCATATACTCTGTTGGTGGAAATGTAAATTGGTACAATCATTATGGAGAATAGTATGGAGGTTCCTTGAAAAAGAAAAATTTAACTACCACATGATTCAACAATGTCACTTTGGGGTATACTGGGGGTGCCTAAAATGTATATACATGTTAAGAGATATTATCTATGTATTACTTTTCAAAGTTGAATTGAAATATGGTAGCAATGTATAGCATGACATTCACTCAAAAGGTGGCATTAATCAAAAATGAATGCTAGCACCACCATGTATTCTTAAACAGCAAAATGGAAAGTTTCCATCCCAAGATGTGGATACATTTTCTGGCACCCTCTGCATATCCAAATGAATAAGAAAATGACATCAAGACATTGAAGAGACATCTGCACTCCTATATGTTCATTGCAGTATTATTCACAATAGCCAAGATATGAAATCAACCTAGTGTCCATCAACAGAAGAATGAATAAAGAATACATGATACATGTGTGTGTACACATACATACAACTGGATATTTTTCACTCTTAAAAAGAAAGGAAATGGATGGATGCTACTTGTATGGACTTTGAGGACATTACAATAAGAGAAATAAATTAGTCACCAAAGGAGAAATATTATGTGATTCCTCTTATATGATGTACGTAGAATAGTCAAATTAATAGAGTGGAAAGTAGAATGGTGGGAGGTTAGGGGAGGAGGAAATAGTGAATTATATTTTAATGGTAACAAAGTTTGAGTTTTAGGCAGCATGGGAAAGTTCTGGTGAAATGTAAGGCATGGGTACTATGGTTAATAACACTGTATCGAATACTTAAAGTTTACTAAGAGTAAATCTTGAATATTCTCTCTTACACACACAAAGTAACTATGTGAGTGATGTAGATGTAGATGTTAGATTGATTATAATGATCATTTCACTCTATATACATCTCAAAACATCACTTTGTACACTTTAAACATATACAATTTTATTTGTTAATTGTACATGGGCAATATGTTAATAAACCCTGTCCTCAAGACATCCACACAGGCAGGTCCCTCTGCTCATGGAGTTACTCTCTAGTGGATGTGGTGTTTGCTGAGCCATGAGTGGGAGTCTTCTCAACTGTTCCCTTGCCTCAGAGAGTCAACAAATTACCAACACTAACCAGGGCCTTATCATGATCTTACATACCTGTTTCCCTTTAAAATGGTTCCAACAATTGAACAACATAATGTACTAGGGGGAGCCCTGGACAGGCAGTTGGTTAGAAAGGGGCAAGTCCTGCTTCCCCTGCTTAGTCCCATTTTGGCCTCTTACCTTCCAGCCATACTTTGGGAGCTCTTGCTTCAGAGGGGGACTAGAGTGTGCTATCCCTGGGGCTCTCCAGTGGAATGAGGGACAGGTAACTTCTACCTGAGCTGCAGCAGGTATTGAAGTGCCCTTCACCTGGCATTTGGGAGGAAGGAGCAAAGCCTCTTTTTGCTTTATTACTAAAAAAGGAAACAAACTTGTGAAAATTAACTCCATATAATTTATTCAGCGTTGTGTGCCAGTGTTTCAGTTATCTGCTGCCACATAACAAAGTGCCCCCAGTCCCAGTGACTAAGAGCAACAATGTTTTATTACTCTTCCTGATTTCTGTGGGTTGATTCGCCTGGACTGGGCATTTCTACTTCATATGATTTCTGCTGGAGTTCGAATGTCCACTCACACATCTGGAACCTCTGCTGGGGTGGCTGAGACAGCTGGAGGTTGACTAAGCCCCTCCTTCATGTTACTTTAATGGACTTTGAGGACATTATGATAAGAGAATAAGTTAGTTATCCAGCAGGATAACTGATCTTAGGTCTCCAAAAACTCCAAAATGCCTACAAGAGGCCCAGCCCCAACATGCACGTGCTAATCAAAATTGTGATGGCATCTTGTGGTTGCCAATGTCACATTCACCAGGGGAAGTCACATGGTCAAGTCCAGAGTCAATGTGGGAGGAAACCTCACACGAATGTGAATACAGGGAAGCATGTGTTCTGGGGTCACCCATGTAGTGCACTGCAGCAGACAGCCAGGGCGCTGCTGTGAGGATCCCTTTGTGGATCAGTGTGGCTGTGTCTGACCTAGATCTGGGAGTCAGGATGGATTTCACTGCTGCTGTCCTACCCAGAAGTGATTATTTTCACTGGAAAATTCTAATGCTCCCATAGCCTGGTGTGGCCAAGAATAACAAAATTAGAGATCGACAGAGTTTTTCTTGTCCTTGAGGACAGGCTCTAAGAGTTAGACACATTTCCTGCCAGCTTGCAGGATGATTATAATTGACTACTTTATTTCTCTAAGTGGGAGCCAGCATGCAACAGGAATCCTACACAATTCCTCTTTTTCCTAAAGGGTATCAGGGGGGCAATGGCAGCAGTACACATGCAGGACACATTGGCACTAGAGTTTTTTGATGAGGAGCTTGTCAGATTTTCAGGTCTCTTGGCTCTAGATATACACTCCAAAAAATAATTTCCAGGCATCAAGTCTTAGTATTTTCTCTAATTTTATCTCTGATGTAGAGGTTTGGGATAATTATTCTCTTTTATTGTTGTTATTAGGTGGCTTTGAGTTGGGTCCAACTTGTAGTGATCCTATGTACAACAGAACAAAACACTCCCCGACACTGTGCCATGCTTGGCACTATTGTCAGTGCTTCTCTGCTATTTATAGCATTTTTCAATGGGCCATTGTTTCCAGAGTAGATTTCCAGGGTCTTCTCCCTAGCCTGCAGCACCTGGTATTCCCAAGTGGTCTCCCATCCAAGGACTGACCAGGCTGACACCACATAGCTTCCAAGATCAGGTGGGATTGGATGCCAGGGTGCTATGTCTGCAGACAACTAGTCTCGTGAGATCATTAAATTGTCTTTGTCTTGTTTTACTTATGTATACATTTACTTTTTCTCTGATTCCTATTTTCATGCCCATATCAATAGGCAAACATCCTGATGTGCTCCGTGAATATCTTCTTATTTGTACACATTTCTCTGACATGTGGATTACACTCTTAAATGCATGCCTATTTAATTGACATAAATAGCATTGAGCAACCAATTTAATCTGGCACACTTGTGTTGTTCTCCATGTTGTTTCAAGGTGCACCCAGGTGCAGTTCATTCTTCCACTTTGCCTGGTCCCTCTCCCTGTGGTTGACCTGCCAATCATCTCACCTCTGCTCCCCAAGTGTCACCGCTAAGAGTATCATCAGTGGACCTTGTAAGAGTCTTGGGCATTGAAAGGGGGGAAGAGTGGCTGGCACATGAGGGTTGTGTGACTACAGTGGGATGAGGGAGAGCCAGAGGTTAGCCAGCCATCTGCTAACTAGATGGCCTGGTCTCTTCCTCACAGCAGTGCCACAGGGCAGAGCCACACTCCCCAGCCCAGCCCTGGAATTAGCCATAGCCAGAAGGTGACGATGCAGCTCCTGCTTGAAGGATGCTGTGACATTATTCCTTCTGCATCTCAGACTCAGGGCTTTTTGAATTGGACTTTCCAGCTTGGTCCCAGGCAATCTGACAAAGCTCCTGGCAGCCATAGCCACATCCACTTGCCTTGGTGGCCTGTATTTCTGCACCCCCCACCCAAAGATACTTGTAATAGACATGTGTCTTTGCAAAGGCACCAAAGGAACTGGGAAATGGATTTTACTCAAAGGAAGGAACTTGATGCACACAGGGTAATTTTACCTCACCTATAATTACCCAACAAACCTCAGCATTTGCTCTGGTGCTAACTCCATTGAGAATGCACTAGGGCAAGTTATTGGTAACAAGTGTTTTGATTTATATTCCCAACCTCTCGGTTGATAGGTCGGGAGTAAGCAATGTTCCTGTCATAAAATGACATCCTGGAAGTCATGAAACCTTGGGCTCCTTGGCCGGATCACCTGTTCTGGACCCTTCATTTCACATGCTGAGACCTTCCCAAGTCTCCTGCATAATCAAGAGGCAAATCTGGGGCCAGAACCCAGAGGCCCAGTTGTTTTGGCTCAGCCTCCTTTTGTGCCATGGCCCTGGTTTATTTTCCACAAGCCAATGCTGAACAAGTCTTCAAGCAACCCTCAACTCTGTTCTAGGAGACTGAATGTCTTCCTTCCCCAGACTGGTCTTGAGAGAGACTCACAAATAATAAAGTTGCATTACTGATGGCCTTCCTCCATTGTGATTTCCCAACTCAGTGCACTCAACAGGAAGATAAGAATAAATAAAATAAATGAGGATAAGATTAGAGCAATCAGAACTATTTCTCAGCTGTAAAAAGTCTATAATGGAATAAAGGAATAAGAAAAGTCAGTGACAGGCTAAGAGTGATGGTGTATACCTATAATCCTAGTGACTCAGTATGCAAGGGCAGGAGGATCACAAGTTCAAGGCCAGAGGTGGTCTGCATAGCTTAGTGAGACTTTGTCTCAAAATAAAAAGTAAGAAATGGTTTGGACGTGCAGCCCAGTGGTAGAGCACTTGCAAAGCATGTGTGAGACCCTGGGTTCAACCTTCTAGGAAAGAAAGAAAGAGAGGGAGAGGGAGAGGGAGAGGAAGACAGAGAGAGAGAGAGACATATGGAGGGAAGGAAGGAGGGAAGGAGGGAGGGAGGGAGAGAGGAAGGAAAGAAGGAAGGAAGGAAGGAAGGAAGGAAGGAAGGAATGAGTGAGTCAGTAATGGAGTAAGAGTTCCTTAAAAATTCTACCAATGTTTCCCCTTACTTTCAGATAGAGAAGCAGAGTCAAAGAGGCTTTTGAGGGGTGATTGTGAAGAAATATAACCGATTATTTAGCACGTATCTCTAAAATCCCATCTACATTTTCATGTTACCCTAGTCACAAGGGCCAACAAAATGTGTTTTCTCTTTTTGTAAATGTTTCTTCTTTGCAGCCCTGAGCAACAATTCCCAATATCCTCATATTGTGACTTTATTCTTTCATCCAATATGCCTTGATTATAATAGTAATAGCTTCAGAATTATTCAAATAGCGCTTCTATGATATTGTAAAATTTACAAAGTTGGACATAGCAATCCATGCATAAGAAAATGCAGGATTTGGAGATGAGGGAGTGATCTCAAGTAATACAGGAACGATTATCTTATTGGACAGGAAAATCTGTCCCTTCACATAAAAGCATGCTGGAATGCTCCAGAACCTTCTTTTGTGAATGAGAAAAGTCCAAGGAGAGAAGTGTCATTCAGAATCTTGAGCTAATTTGATTATCCAACCAGTAGGAAAAAATGTTAGAAAGAATGAATACTTTCTATGTGCTAGCTTTTTAATGAGCTGGCTCAAAAAACCCCTTGAGGGACTATGACCTTGAACCTCAATGGCGTCTCTTGGTCCTGTTCCCAGCACTGTGCTGACCAGTCCAGTGCCAATGAATTGACAATGTCCTTGGCCCTGCAGGTTCAGGGAAGATTTTTTTTTAAATTCACATACCATAAAATTCATCCTCTTATAGCATATAATTCAGTGGCTTTTAGAATATTCACACAGTGATGTAACTATCATTACTATCTAATTCCAGGATGTTTTCATCACCCCCAAAGAAATTTCATGTCCATTAACAGTCACCAATTTCCTCCCTTCCCCTCTTTTCCAGTCCCTGGTTCTCCTCCCCATCCCATCTTTGCTAGTTCCCTCCCTCCTTCTTTCTACTCTTTATATTGTCCTTTCTTCGCTAAGTTTAACTGTGCATATTTATATACCAACTTATGTATAGGATTTTTTCTTCCTTTAAGTAAGATTCAACTCCCACATATGAGTGAGAACATATGGTATTTCTCTTTTTGAGCTTGTGTTAGTTTGCTTAAGATGATATTCTCCAGTCCTATCCATTTTGCTGCAAATGACATTATTTCATTTTTTTATTGCTGAGTTGTATTCCATTGTTTATATGTACCATAATTTTTCATCCATTCTTCTGTTGATGGACACCTTGGGTGGTTCCATATCCTTGCTATTGCTAAGTGTTCCATACCCCTGTAAGTAAGGTTCCATACCCTTGCTAAGTGCCCCATTGAATATGGAGATGCAGTGTCTCTGTGGATGATGACTCGTCTCCCAGTAGGGGTATAGCTGGGTCATATGGCAGGTCTATTTTTAGTTTTCTGAGGTGTCTCTATATTGATTTCCAAAACGGTTGAACCAATTTACAGTCCCACCAAAAGTGTAAGAAGGTTCCTTTTTCTCCACATCCTTGCCAGCATTTGTTATTATTTGTTTTGTTTTGTTGATCTTGGCCATTCTTACTGGAGTTAGGTGGAATCTCAGAATTGTTTTGATTTGCATTTCCCTAATGGCTAGAGATATTAGCATTTTTTCATGTGCTTCTTAGCCTTAAGAACTTCTTCACTTGAGAACAGTCTGTTCAGTTCCTTTGCCCATTTGTGTATTGGGTTATTTGTTGTCTTGGGATTTGCAATGTTTCTCTGCCTGTCTGTCTCTCTCTCCATAAAGGTGCAGGTTTGAAAGAGTGGTTCATCTTGGGGGTAAGATCTCAGTGGTGGTTTCAACCTTGTCTCATATTTCTCCTGGCAGCTCTGTTGATAATCAGCTGACTGCACTCTTTCCTGGAGGGTAAATGCTCTTGAGTTGCCTCTTGGACAGTTACCTGCCAGCCCTGTTGCTACTGAAATGAATGATTTAGTCATCCCTGTTGGTCATGGGCCACATTGCACAGAGCCCTTCTGCTGCATTCCTGAGGTTGGCACCTGTCAGTGGTTCTTCCAATCTGCTCTCTCCTTTTTGTGTGACACAAGAGGGAAGGCTGCCAGAGGCCACCCAGAGGTGATCTGGTCCCCACACTGTCCCCACAATGCAACAAGAGCTGGGAACCTCTAGGGACAAAATAAGAAATGAAGACAGACTGGACTTTTTGTCTGCCAAGTTTGACCCACAAAACCTGGGGCTACTTCTCCTAGCACATGGCCAGGGATGCCCTGAAGGACTGCAGTGATGGCATGATGACAGGTTTACTGGGCTCCAGGAAGAAGCTGGGCTGACTGGCAGCCAGGGGCCATATTGGGGCCTCCTAAGCACCACCCCCAATCTTATTTCCACATAACTTCTCCCTGCCTTGACCTGAAGCCTGGCTTCCCCCACTTGTCCTGTCAGAGCTGGCCCCTCCTCACCTCTCTCCCCAGCACTGGGTGTCCAGGGTTCCTTTACTTCCTGTGGCCCCGTCTTCCTCCACTGCCCATTCCTGCTGGTTCTCAAGGGAAGGGAGCCCAAGGCTGAGAAAGGCAGGTGGAAATGGGTGAGGTTGGGGCGAGCCAATGTGATGAGGGTAGAAACAAATATTTCATTGGACACATTTGTGGTCCACCTTTTAGGGGAAAACCTGCCCCTCCACATTACTCTGTGCAACACGCTGGAATGCTCCAGAATCTTTCTTCGTGGATTGAGAAAGGCCAGGGAGAGAAAGGTCGTTCCAAATCTTGAGCTAATTGTATTATCAAACCCACAGGAAACATATTAGAGAAAGTTATTTGGAGGAACTCATGTGAATACACACGAATGCATGTGCACACACTCACACAGACATCCTCTTCTCCTCTTGTCTTCTGGAAGATTCTATTCAGGAGGAAGTTCCTCAAATTGGGAAATAGTGGCTCAGAGTCAATTGATAAATCTTCCAGTGAAAGAGACAGTACTCGTGCAATTAAGGGGTTCTTGAGAAATAAGCAGCCCCAGCCTCTCGCCCGACTTCCCCTAAGATAGTACTGCCTCAGAAGGTGAAGGGCATGGGAGATGTCTGCACCCTGACTTAGCCCCACCTTTTTCCCTGATTGTGACTCTGCATAAGCCACAGAATCCACAGCAATGTACAGTACATACTCAATAATGCTTGAAAACATACCTGTTTATTTGGATAGCCTTTAGCCCATCATTCTCCAAACAGCTTGAGACAACTTACAGCAACAGTCATGAAACAAAAGGATACAGTAAATTATGTTGGTGGAGCATAATGTGTGAAGAATATAGTGAAGTTAAAGATGAGCTCAGCACCTGAAAATCTCTACTGTGGCCAGAGAGGCTATCCATTGATCCCTGAGAGGCACAGACCTGGGGCTGATAGGGAGGAAGACACCACCCTGGGGCCTGAGGCAGGGCATCTGTGGTTGCAGAAGGTGTGCTCTTGGTGGGATCCCTCAGAAAGAAGAGCCCAGTAACTGCTTCCAGGGGAGTACTGGTATTCCAACCATGTGAGCCTGCGACCAAGTGCTGACATGCTCTGTCTTTGCTGGCATCAGCAGCCATGGTCAATGTTTTATAAAAAGTAGTGATGCTCTTCTAGCTCAATAAAATACTAAAGGGGAGGGGAAGAAGAGGAGGAGGAGGAGGAGGAAGAGGAGGAGGAGAAGGAGAAGGAGGAGGAGGAGGAGGAGGAGGGAGGAAGGACTTGCTTTTGTTTGAATGGGGATGAGGACCTGACAATTCCCCCAGGTTTCACATTCTCAACAGAGATGGCTGAGGCACCTCTGCTCTGAATCCCAAAGATAAGAATCCCCTTGCTCTGATCTAAGTGAAGAGATGAGTATCAGGAGGGATCAGGGGAGGAGAGAAGGAAGGGAGAGAGGGAGGGAGAAAAGAGGGAAGAAGAGGGAAGGAAAAAGCAAAGAGAGAGGGAAGAAGGAAGGAGGGAAGGATTTTTAAGGCTACTTTCACAGCATTTCTGTGAGCATAAACAGGAAAATTTGTAGTTTGAATCTGATAAACTAGGGCTTCCTCTTCTTGGGTCTGGAAACCGCCCTTTGATTCTTCTCATCCCAATAAAACGAACCCTGACACATGAAGAGAGTGAAGAGGCAGGACAGTGCACTTGTTAGGTGTGGGGCTTGAGGATCAGGCTGCCTGGGGCTTCATGCTGCACCAGATATTTATTAGCTGTGTGATATTGGACAAGTTAACTTTTCTGTGCCTCAGTTTCCCCATCAGTAAAAGGGGTCCATAGTATTTACCCCATAAGGTGATTGGGAGGGTGATGGTCACCTGTGAGCATGTGTTTAGAGAGGTACTTGGTACATGCTGCTGACTTACTAAGCACTGACTGTTTTTGTGTTGCCGGGCATGAAAGTGTACCGTTCCTTGTGAAGCCAGTCTTTGCACACACAGTTTCAAGCCCTTGGCCCTCAGGCTGGCATCCTGTCTCAGGGGTGGCTTGGCCCCCTCAGTAGTGGGAGCAGATGGCAAAGGATTTCCCCACAGGCTGTGGCTGGTGCTCTGCGAGCAGGTGGATTAAGCACAGGAGGGCCTGAGGCCTTTGTACCTTTTTTGTTTTGCTTGGGGAAGACTCTCTAGGGGGGCAGCCAGGGACAATCTTATCTTACAGTTGTGGGATATGGACAGACAAACTTCTCTGCAATCTGAATGATCTGTAACCCCAAAGGGCACTCAATGAGGAGAGGCAGGCCATCAGGGAATGTCTGCTTCACAGCGCCAGGCACTGAGCTCTGGGAAACGACCCCAGACTACACTGTCTTGCTTAAAATCCACAGCACATTCTCTCCATCCAACCTGCTTCCCGGGGGTAAGGTGGTGGTGCAGTTTCTCACATCCTACATCAAGGACCTTCCAAGCGCCCCCCATAACAATTGTAAGGTGCTTCCTTTGTGCCAGATGTTGGGAGTATGAAGATAAAGGTAAGAGCTGGCAGCAGCAAATGTGAAAACCTTTAGCTGGATCATTTATACCTTCCCAGCCCATCACCTCTAGGAGGCCCCATTGTTTCTATCCATGCATTAAGCATTGTTCTACAAGGAGTTTGCAATTCACTTTGGAAGCCCAAACTCTCAGGCTGAAGTCTATGATACCAACAGTGACCGTCCTAGGGGTGAGGAGGGAAGAAGACAGAGGTTTGGTGGCAGAGAAGGGGCTTAGGTTCACCGAGTTTGAACAGGAAGTGGAGATGGAATAGTAGGCATGACAGAGAAGCAGAAATGGGGATGGGTTAGTTGGGGAAGCGAGATGACCAGATTGACAGAAGCAAATAATTTCAACTTGACTCAGTGGGAAATAGCATTGAACGTAGTTGAGGCAGGTGCAAGGATTTACCTTCTTACCAGGCCCCAGCTGGGGATCTGTCCTCGTGGTGTCAAGGGGAAGGCCAGAGCGAGGGTCTGCAGGAGCCCCTGCAAAGACACACATGTATAGCCCCGCATGTGTGACCCACCCTGCTTCTAAACAACCACTGTGTTGTTTAGGTCTTCAAGTCACTTAATCTTCTTGACCCCAAGCATGTAATCTAGAGTTAACATAACCACGTAATTTTTTTTTTATTATTTGTAAGTCTTCATAGGATCACAGTGTGCCATCTTGTCAGAAAGAGAAATCACTGTGGAGTGAGATGTACCGTGTAGTTGCCCTGGCTCCTTCATTCAGTTACCTGTCTTTCAAACTTGGAATTTTTGCAGATCTTATAACAAGGGTAAAGGGGTGTCCCTAAGAGATGTTATTGGATAAAGAGCTCTTCCAATCAGTTTTCATCAGGTGCATGTTAATAGGAGAGGAGTGGGAGAAAGATGGTTGCTTTGATCTGGGGTTTTCAATTACCCCACACTTCTTCAGACTTGTGGAGTGGAGAAATAGAGAAAGGATGAAGATTCAGTGGGTTGAGAAAGACAGACACCAACCCTTAGTCCAGTGGGAAAGGGAGGCAGGAGGAGGAGATGCCTGAGATGCAAGGGTGGGGCTGGGCTGGGGAAGGTGCAGGATTCTGGTGATGCCCCTACACGCACCTGTTTCTCTGGTAGGAGCACCTGTGCTTAGAGGGAAGTGGGTGCAGCTGGAGGTGACAGGCCACTAGGAGCAGGTGGCTGTCTACTTCCCCCTGGCTCTGACCACCCTGAGCTCCTCCTCACCCTTCTTGGGAGCAGATGCCCTCCTTCATCCCCATGATCTCTCTGTTCTCCTTCTCCCTTGGGCTGGGAGAAGGAGAGGGGCCCAACCAGGGTATGGCCACGGACATCAGCCTCCATTCCAGGTCCTCAGTACGTGTATGTGCGTAGGAGTACGAGTGTGTGTGCATGCATGCCTGTGTGCATGTGCGTGTGGAGGCACTGGGGCTGAGGCTCATTGCAGATGAGAGCACAGGAGTAGAGAGCTTCCAGGAGGGGAGGTGGGCCCACCAAGGAGTCAGCCCAGAGGATGCTTCTGCTTTGCTGGGACCCATCGTAAGCCTGCAGCACCCTGAGTGGCCAGCCCAGTATCAGCCACTGACCGGAGGATCCTGAAGGAGCCCCAGCAGTAAGTGAAGCCCTGAAGGAGTAGGGGTGGCTGTGCTTTGTGAGAGCTGGGGGTCCCAGTAGAGAAGGACTCCACGTGAGAGAGAACAGGGTGAAGGAGCTGGAAAGCTCTGTGCCTTCCATCCCCTCCCCTCATCTTGCTTCATGCACAAAATCCACATGTCCGTCCCTTGGCCCCTGCAATCCCAAGGCCACTGAGAGAGGCTATAAATCCCAAGTAGAGCCATGAAGGGTGTGAGGCTCTGGCTACATATGGCTGAGGGAGTCTCCTGAAGGGCACAGCAGGAGGCAAGCCCATGTCAGAAGGCAGGGATGAGGGGAAGCCCCGAGGCCCGCAGCCATGCTGTGGGGCTGAGGACCCCAGGTTTCATAGTCGGCAGAGGGGAACAGTAAGTGTTCATGGGGGTGGTTTAGACAAGACACAAATCTTGCTTCTCCTTACAGGCAGAGGTGATGGTCAGTACCATGGAAAGCGCTGGAATATATACACCCTGGCCTCAGCCAACAGAGGTGGGGGTGAGTCCTACAATGGAAGCTTTCGGTTGTTTACCCAGCTGGTCTGAATGGCAGACATTCCAGGGACAAGAAGTGAGGCTGAGGAGGCTTTAGCACTGGCTGAGGGGAGGGTGTGGGGCAAGTGGGCGGCTGCCTGGCTGTCATCCCTCCCTTTGCCTCTCTAGATTCCAGGAGGATTCCTGGTTCTTGGTCCACTTGCCACTCCTGGCTACCCTCCTTCTCCAGGTGATGGTTTCTTCCTGAGGAGGTCCTCTGGGGCTGGCAGGACCCCTTGCTGCCTGCCACCTGAGCCTGCTGATCCCGTCAGGGTATACATTCTGAGGTAAGCCGGGATGGGGGGGATCTCTACAGAATTCTAGACTCTCTTCTTTTTTGGGCTGCTCAAGGGATAAAGGCCACCATGAACTTCCCACACAGAAAGTTGGGACGCCTTGATGTGGGGACCTAGCAGGAGCTGGGATTCTGTTCCATCCCCAATCCCGTGACCAATTTCTAAGTTCTGATCCCTTAAATGGAAGAGTGGAGGTGAATGGAAAGCAAGGGTGGAATTCACCCCCAGCATCTCCTTTCTCTCCCTGGGCTCTGTCAGCCTCTGCCTGGTGCTCCAAGCCCCTAGTCTGGAGAACCTTCCAGATGCCTGCAAGCCGTCATTCAGCAAGTGCACCCTGAGCATGTCCCTTGTGCCAGGCTGCACTAGGGCCTGAAGTTAAGCATGCCTGCCCCTAACGGGCTCACAGTTTGGGAGGCAAGGGTGGCAGATATAGACACAGGAGATTAAAATTCAGTGTAAGCAGACAGTAGGAAGGATGTACCAGGGACAGGTAAGAGGGGCTGTGACCCTGTTTCTCTGGGCCAGGAGTTGGGGTATCAGGAAAAGCTTTTCAGGGAAGGTGGTAACAATGTGTGCTTGTTATGGGCAAGAGACTGTCCAAGGCATTTTATGAGGGTCTGCTCATCTAATCCTCTTCGACAGCAGGGGTTGGGGCACAGAGGGGTTAAATAGCCTAGCAGGTGGCAGAGGCAGAGGCAAGATTCAAACCCCAATGTCCTGGCTCCAGAGCGGGTACCATCCCTCCCCAACACTTTTCACCTCTGGATGAGCCAGGGGCAAACTTGAAGAAGGAGGTTCTGACAGTAAACCTCTTTTGCCCCTCTCTCTCTCCCTCTCTTTCTCTCTCTCTCTCCTCTGTAGGAGGAGGCAATGGCTGTAGGCAATGTGGGAGTATTTACACCTCTCTCTCTCTCCATTTCTTAGCTTGTCTCCTATCCATGCTCTCCCCTACTGCCAGAATGATCTGCCCAAACACGGAAAGGATCTCACGCTGCCTGCTGGAGTCCTGATGGCCTCCCATCCACCGATGCTGACGCTGAAGTCCTGTGATGGGCACCAGGAGTGCTCCATGGCGCTCTTTGGCTTTGGCCTCCCTCTCCAGCCTTACCTCTCTCTCCTTGATCTCAGCAGCCCTGTATTCCTCCCGCATCCAGGACCCACTGCTCCCTGCCTTCACACTGCCGTGTTTTGTTTGATCCCCAGCCTGGCTCACAAGGGTTCTTCTGTCAGAATTGCTTTTCTCCCTAGCCCTCTGACTGATGTTTGCATACCCTTTAGAACCAGGCCACTTGTTACCTTTCTGCAAGTCTTTCTCGTTTCCTCCAAGGCCAGGCTATCTGTGTCCTTCCTTAGGTTTCCTCAGCTTTTGCTCTCAGGGACAGGAGGCAGCCAGCTCCTCTGGCAGCTGAGCAATGCTTGTGCATCTCTTCCCAAATCTTTGTTTAGAGACATCATGCTCAGTGGCTCCAGGTAAGCTGCAGTGGGAATATTTTGTTGTTGTTGTTGTTGTTAGGTGCCATCGAGTTGGTATCCGACTCATAGGCAAGCCTACATACAACAGGGGAAACATTCTTGTTAATGATTCTCAGCTGTTCATAGGGTTTTCAATGACAGATTGATTTTTGGGAGTGGGTTGCTGGGTCCTTATCCCAAGCCTACAGCACCTGGTGTTCTCAGGAGGTCTCTTATCCAACTATTAACCAGGCCCGACCCTGCTTAGCTTCCGAGATCTGATGCCACAGGGCTATGGCTGTAGGCAATGTGGGAGTATTTACACCTCAGAAATTGGCAAATGCTGCAGATCAGCATTCCCTCTCCCACCTCAAGAGCCTGTGGATATGTACTGATGCCCTGCTGGCTTTGGTATTTTTTGTTCTATTTTGTGATTTGCATATTATCCTTCCCACACAGGTGCATGCTTCAAAGACAGGGCCCAGGTCTTACTAATTTTTTAAAAGACAAGCCCAGCTGGGGTGGTAGCACATGCCTGTAATCCCAGCGACTCAAGAGGCAGAGACAGTAGGATCACAAGTCCAAAGTCAGAGGCAGCCTGTATAACTTGACTGAAAAAATTTTAAAAAGTGGCCTGGGAGTGCTGCCCAGTGGCAGAGCACTTGCAGAGTAGATGCAAGGCCCTGGGTTCAATCCCCTAGGACCACAAAACAATAAAAAAATAGAATAAAAAATAAAGAAGACTCAGCACAGCATCTGGTACAGACATTTTCTTGAGAGGTGATATGAGCCCTAGAGAACTTGTCATTTAATTGTGGGTACAAGAAACTCTCCTGCCACCCTAATCCTTTGAAAACTCTGCCAGGCCCACAACACCTTCTTATTCAGAATCCCTCAGCAGCTCCCTTTGCCTATATGGCCAGAATGAAATGCCCCTTGAGGCAGCCATTTAATCTGCTTTTGTTTTTGCTTTTTCTTTCTTTCTTTCTTTCTTTCTTTCTTTCTTTCTTTTTTTTTTTTTTTTTATTTAAGCAATGAAAGATTCATGCCCAGAATAGGGCTCAGACCGAGAAGTGCTTAGTCCCGTTCAACACACCGTTGACAAAGAGGTGAGTAAATGATAGAACCCGCCTCCTTACACAGCCTTTAGGACCCTTCATTATCTGACCCTGCTATCCTAGCTCCAGTGGTCTGCCCTCCCCAGGTAGAAGTCACTGTCTCAGACCCATGGCTCTCCACACCAGCCCCTAGAGGTCATCCCTAATTCAGGCACCAGTGTGCCTGAATTACCTAGGCAAACTCTTACCTGTTGAGAAACCACCACTCCTTCTCCTGTTTGCTGAGGCCTCTTCTCTCTTCATTCTGCAACTAACTTCTGGAACACTGGCTGTTCTTGTGGCACCAGGCATCAGGATTGCTTTCTAGGTCTTCAGAGGGGCTCTGAGCTCCTTGGGGACCAGGAAGATGCATGCATAGTCTTGGGGTCACCCCACCCCCCAGCACCTAACATAGGCCTCACACATGGTAGGTACCCAGAGTGGTCCATATTGGGGTATCCATTCACCCACATTAAAAAAATTAGAGACCAACTGGACATGTGGAAACTCAGCCGCCGATCTAGCCACTCCACAGAGTTGATTCGCTTAGCAAGTTCTCATGGGTACTGGAGGGAGCTGGTGGTGTTCAGAACACGGCTGAAACCTGTGTCAGCCTTCCTGGTCTTGAAAGTCAGGCTTCCCCACAATGGAGCAGGCTTTGTGACTTAATCCTGTTTTTTTTCTTTTTCCTTCCAGTTCATGGCCTCCTTGCTCCTGACTACAGCTCCAGACTACAGCTCAAATCCAAGATTTTCATAGGATTGTTTTCTTCATCCTGCCCAGGTGGCAAAGTCGTAAATGAGAGTTGGAAATGGGCATGTGTCATGTTGGGAAGGCAAATGACAATGTGCAGAGTCATAGGAAGTTTTTTCTACGGGGACTGGAGAGCGCTCGCAGAGCACAATTTCAGTGGGGGAAAAAGAGTGCATTCCTACATGACTTACCCCACCTGTCTGTTAGCCTGTGTTGTGGGGGCTTCCAAGCTGCTGTGATGCTGAAAACCATGGTACCTGTATTTCAGAATATACCAGTGTCACCCTTGGGGGACCTGTTCCCGCTGAGCTTCCAGACTAAGACACTCTAGGGAGAAGAACATGGCCGATCACTCTGGAAACAATTGTTCTTATTGTGAGTGGAGTCCGAACTATACCACCCTAGGTACAAGAGAAGGATATCCTACCAAACATTGTGCCATGCCTGGCACAATTGCCAGTGGTTCAATGTGATTGACAGGGTTTTCTATGGCTGATTCTGACTGGAGTGGGCTGCTGGGTCCTTCTCCAGCCTACAGGACTTGGTAGCCCCAGATGGACTTCCACCAGCCAGCAGACTGCAGCTCAAGCCAACTGTGGTGCATATGGCAGGGGGTGAGAGGGAGGCCTGGAGAGAGAAGGTGGGCGAGAAGCCCTTCATAGCAACCACAGCACGATCAAGGCAGCTTCCCCCTCGGCCGGGGCCCTCTGCTGGAGGCTGTGTCCTGGCTGGCAAAGCCCAGGCTCTGCAGTCAGACAACCAACAACCTCAGTTTGGCGCTTGACTCTGCTTGTTACTTGCTGTGTCCCATGTAACTTTTCAGACTCTCAGTTTTCTCATTTTTAAAATGGGGCTAACAATATCTACTTTATAGAAGGAAACTTGGGGAAGAAGATTGAGTTAGGTACTGTGTACATGTTTACCCCTAGAGCTGGCACTTGCTAGCCAGAGGTAGCTACTTGGTAATTTTTCATTGGTGGTCACTGTTCTCTGTTTAACTAGAAGGAGAACAAAATGAAAAAAAAAAAAAGGAGGAGAAAAAAAATAGTCTAGCTGAGTCTTGACAAATCACCAAGTAGCGATATGGATCTTGAGACACTGGATTTTGAGCCGTGAAATAGTCTTACAGCTCAAAGTGTAATCCAGGGACGAGCAGCATCACCATGGCCAGGAGCCTGTTTTAAGTGCAGAGTCCCCTTCTTCACTCCAAGCAGCCTGGTCAAGAATCTGCTTTTCAAGATACAAGATCCTCAAGGCCTCAAGACCTGGCTGGGCACATTTGGAAGTCCTTCTGTAATCACTCAGTAGCTTCTCCCCTTCTTCCCTGGGCTAACAGCCACTTGCCTGTGGCCATGCAGGAGCACAGGAACTGGAAGAGCCAGGGCTGAATGCTACCCTGCCAGGGCTGCAGGCATCACCAATAGGACCAAGTCTGACTGAATTTCTCCTCTCTTTCCAGCAGGTGGCGAGTGTGTGCTGGTGGTGCTTCTCAAAGGCGGGACTTGCCAAGTAAGATAAGATCCCTCACCACTGGCTCCTGTAGGGAGTTATTTTGGCCAGGTCTGGGACGGTGTTGGATGTGCCCAGTGTGACTGCTTCCTTCTTGTGTCCCTGTCGTATCTAAAGCCTGGGTCCCAGTACCTGGCAGAGGAAGGATGCTCACTTACTGAGGTAGCCTCTCACTGCCACGGGCTTGCCTGGGTCCCCTCTCTTCGTCTGTACACTTGCAGAAATATGGGCATCTGTCCTCATTAGCAACCAGGTTCTAGGTTCAATTAAAGTGGAAAACTGAACAAATTTAAAAAGTGATGGTTACAGCAAGGGCCATGGAACTGGAAAAGCCATCCTCATATGTTCCCAAAGGGAAGGAGCCCAGCTTGTGAGTCCAGAGAGTTTGCAGGACAGAGTGGATGGCTCAAGGTCATAATGGTGGGGTAGTGTTGGCAGGAATGGGCTTTTTCCTATTAGTCTCTTGCCAAGTTTTCTGCCGTGCCCTGGTAAGAAGGATAGCATGATGGAAGGAGCCCAGTCTCTGAAACCAGACTTCTCAAATCCCAGTTTGTGTGCTTTTGGGCAAGTCACTTAACCTTTCAGTGTCTTGGTGTCTCCACCCAAGAAATAGAGATCATAGGAGTAGAAACAGCATATTATTTTTGTGTTTCAATGATTTTTGATTCATATATGTTTGGCACACAGTCCATGCTATGCAGAGGTTTGACTGCTATTATTTCCCTTTTGCCTGCAGTTGTAGCACTATGGCATCCAATCCCATCAGATCTTGGAAGCTAAGCAGGGTCGGGCCTGGTTAGCACTCAGATGGGAGACCACCTGGAAACACCAGGTGTTGTAGACTTAGGAGAAGGACTCAGAAACCCACTCCCAAAAAACAGTCAGTCTTTGAAAACCCTATGAACAGCAGAGAAGCACTAACAGTAGTGTTTAACCTGTTATATGTAGGGTTGCTATGAATCAGACAACAACTCAACAGCACCTAACAACTATAACAATTTCCCTTTTATTTTAGCCTCTCCTCCAGTAAAACAGGCAAAATCACCTTGCCCTTTGCCAGGGGGTAGCTGAGGTCCCAGGAGTAGAGACTGGAGAAAGAAGAACCTCAGAGTTATGGAAGAAGTGAGACCAGCTCACCTTCCTGTGTGCCTGCCCCTGCGGCACCCTGCCGAGGGGCTGGAGCCAGAGGTGGGCCAGGTGGTCGTGGCCAGCCCTTGGGAGGCACATGTGTGCTAGGCTGAGTGCCAGCTTGGGAGATAAGCATCTCTGTACTGTCATGGCTTCTCCCTGAGGCTGAGGCCAGGCCTCTGCTCCTGTGTTCTCTCTGTCGCTCCTCAGAGCCTTCTAGCTACCTCTCCTTGGGCCAGGGCAGGCAGCTGCTGGGAGATGCTCCTAGCCATCAGCCCAGAGAGTGCAGAGAGAATTAGAAACACTCTCACTTAGCATCCTGTTTCCCTGGGCCTCCAAGTGACCTCAGATGGTTCAGGCCAGACCTCCTCAGGAGAAGACCTTCCTGAGGAGTTTTTCTGAGGGGCTGGGGGGTGAGGGAGAGGTCAGCAGCTTGGAGGATTGAAACTTGGAAGAGAAAATCCAAGTCACAGATAGGCCCAGCTCTATTTACTTTCTTCTATCATCCTGCCCCGTTCTGCAGCCTTCTTCATTGAGATGCACAGTTCTTTGGTCTACCATCTTCAGGTACCTGTATGACGGACAGGTCAGACTGGGCTTCACATGTGGCCTTATCTATGGTGGAAGCATCTTACCATGTTCCAGCTGGTGAGAAGACCTCCCTAGGTCCAGGAGCCTAGGCTAAGCTCTGTTCTTGGCTCTACGAGTACTTGGTATGTGACAATGACCCAATCCTTCTTATCCCTGAGTCTTCCTTGGTCTCTCAATTTACAAGGGTCTCAGTAGCCATCTCTACCAATCCTGAAACCAACTCTAACTTTCTGACATGATGTAGGATGTTGCCTCAGTCACCTTTTTTTTTTTTTCTGGTACTTGGGGGTTGTACCCAGGGCCTTGCACATACTTTGCAAGTCCTGCACCACTGCTCTATCCCCCCTTCCCATTTTTAAAATTTTTAAAAAATTTTTGAGCCAGGGTCTTGGTAAGTAATGCAGGCGGCTGTTGGACTTGAACTCTTGATCTTCTTTCTTTCTTCAGCCTCCCGAGCTGCTAGGATTACAAGCATACACCATTGTGCCCAGCTAGGCCTCAGTTCTATCATCTGTAAAATGAGGGGCTATGCTAGATGATCCCTAGATACTAATATCTGCTGAGTCTGTGATCCCTGGTGGAGCACAGGTGTCTGAGTGCCTTGTGACTGGGGTCCATCATTGCCAGATGTTGGTGACAGCCTGGTTGTTCCTCAGAGGGTGTGGGATGGACCAAGTTCATCATCAGGGCCAGCATAAAGTGGTTGGGATGGGGTCAAAAGGGAAAGCAGACTCAGAGACGGGGAGGAAGATTCTTGGAATCATGAGCTGGGCTTCACTATTTTTGCTTTTCCTGAGCACTAGGAAGTCCATCCTTTCCTGGTGGACAGATGGTTTAGACAAGAGGAGTGGAGGGGAAGGACTCTCTCCTTCCCCAGCATGGCGTCTGATGCTCTCCTCTCTTCCCTCTCATGCTTTCTTTTGACCAGGGTCAGTTTGTGGCCATTGCTACCCACTCTTCCTACAACCTCTTCATCAAGTGTCCCTTCCCTGATGGGCTCAGCATAGCCATCTTCCTGTGCACCCTCCACCTCATCATCCTTTTTCTTGACTTCTACCACCAGCCCTACCTGAGGGACAAGCGGGAGACACTGACTTAAAGGGCGGGACTGAGGACTAAAATAGCAGAGTTGTCCCCATGGAGACTTGGGCAAAAGACAAGTGGCTCCTAGTCCACCTGTGCTGAGCTGATCCATTGGGGGCTACTTTTCATCCAAAAAGGAGGGAGGAAAACCACCTCCTTTCCAGACTTCAGAGGAGAGGAGTGGATCAAGCCTCCCATATGCACTTCTCACATAGATTTACAACTGTTTATGCACAGACCTCCTCAACTAGACACAAGCCCCTCTTGGGTCCCCTCTTGGGAGAGACTGTCTTATTGTCCATGTCCCCCATACCTGGTGCAGCATCTCAGTAAATGTGCCTTTAAATCCTTGGATTCTGCAACAGCCAGGCATGAGTGCTAGTGAAGAGCAGACCTGGGGTGGGAGAAGTCAAGGCTGGCTTAATATCCAATCTTACAGTGGAAAAGCTGTTTGATTTCTGGTGTGGCTATGTGAATAGTGTACTCTGCATATCTTTTTGTCAACCACTGCCTGCATGTGCATTTGTGTGGTTGTGTGATTCTGTGGTGTGTAAGTGGAGTGGAGGAGAGAGCCACGTACACAGGTCTGATACTTGTTTTCAAATATACATGCATGTTTCCATGTGAGTTTCTTTGGTTTGTGTTGTTTATGTGCCTGTTCTTGTAAATCTCTGGAAGTGCCACATTGACATATAAAAGCCACTGAGATCAATGGTTCTACTGTCCCAGCAGGAGACATAGAAGTCCACAGAGAAATCTTTCAATGTATGCTCTGCTAAGAACCTTGGGGATGGGGACCAAAGGTGAAATGGGATACAACAGGTATCGTCGTCCCCTTCCAAAGGAGACTATGTGACTGAGATCACATAGAATAGCAGAAGCAAACATCTGCTGAGCTTGTTAGACCAAGAACTGGATGGGTTCCTGGAAAACTGGGAGCTGTCTCTAGGCTTTAGTATTTTTATTCTTTTAAATAATCAGTTCCCTAGGATTTTTTAAATCCTTAGGTAAGTTCTATTGTTGGTGCCTCAACAGTTAAGAAAATCAAGGAACTACTGAAGGTTATGCAGAGCTATTTGGGAACTATTTCTCCACCAGGCACTCTAGTTAATCAACTCAAGGCTGGGAAGGGCTATATCCTGAGGACAAAATACTCAGAGAATCCCCTGTAGGTTACACAGGATGTTAGCACAACCCACACTTTTCCATGCACAGGTTGGTGCCTGTAGAGGTGGCTGCCTATTTTCAAAAAGGCAAAAGAAAAATAATGTTATTTTCTTTTAGATGTGTAAGAGTAAGGTCTGTTCATTTGCTTAGCATCCAGGACAAGGGGAAAATTAGTCATCCCAGAGTTCAGAGCTGGTATGTGTCCGGTTCCTTGTGGCTGCCACTGCCTGATTAAGGAACATAAAGGGAATTGCCAGGTCAAGATCACATCTGAATACAATATGACCTTGACTAGGGAGAGCTTGGTGTGAGGCAATGTGGTAGAGACTTTGGGGACAGGTTCTAGATTGTAGATTCTACCTCTGGTTATTAGGGTAGGATGGCTGTGTAAATAATACAAAACAGAAAGTTATTTGTATTTTGGCAAAAACATAGTCAAATTCCTAATTATTGTACAAGTTTATCTGTGTGAACTGCTGAAGATAATGACAAGGAAGGGTGCAAGCTGAACTTTAAACCAGAACAGGGTGGCACTATCATCAGACTCCTTCTTTGCCAGGACAGGGAGACCTAGCATAGCAGATGGGATGGTCCCATCGACAGAGGAAGGGGCTGCCCTCGCCCCTCTCTCTCATGGGGCTCCAGTAGCTGATATTTTGGGTGCCTGGCTATCTCCTCATGAATCTAATTGAGGGAATAAGGACCACCCTAACAGGAACAGCTTCACAGCCTACTTCCAGCTCCACATTCCATCTAGATCCTGACCCCTGTCCATTTGAACAGACAGCCATTATCCACTCCGCTCAGCCCACTGTCCCAAGCACTGGGGCTTCCTACCCAGTCCTCAGAGCCAGGATCTGCAGGAAAGGGCATTTGCTATTTCTCTCACCCTCTCTTTCTCTCATAGTTCTTCTTAGAAATGGAGAATATCTTGCAAAGGAGCCAGCTTTTGTGTTTTGTCTTTGGTCTTTGAGTCGTCTTGGGCAAAATGTCTGTTACAAAAGAAATGGAGAACTTTAATTCAACTTTTGGGAACGCAAACCCTCATGACCAGGACCTTGGATCTCACGAGTGTTGGAATTTCAGGTAGTCTTCACCTTGTGACTGTAGGGATGTGTGGGAGGAAGAAGAAGGAATAGACAACCAAAGAAACGTGTGTCAGTGGGGTGGAGAGACCAGGGCTTCTGAATACAACAAGGCAATGTTTCTTTTAAGCAGACTATAGAGAGCCAGCATAAAGGTGGAAGGCCATGGAATACCAGAGCACTATCTGGCCTCTTCCTCACTGGGGAGGGATATGGTGCAGTTCACATCATCTTTTCATGCCTTTTTTAATGTATAGAATTTCAGATAGGAGGTGCTTTTCACTCTAATATTCTCTGACAGAGCTGGAATGACATACGGTCATGAAAAACCCTTCTTTGAAAAGCAACAATTTGAGACTAGGCAGTCTGTCCACCATTGTGGACTTGAGAAGAATGAAGAGAGGAGGGAGGACTAGTGCGCAATTGCAAAAGACTTGGGGATCATTGTTTCTTGACCAGGAATAGTACTTAATATAAATGATAATTTGATTGAAGTGCTGACATATTTTGGATATTGAGGTTTTTTATACAATGGTGGGGGGGGACTAAAATACTGGGAACAAATAAGATAATAAGGGCTAGGAATCATAGTGAGTAGATACTAATTACTTTTATTTGGAGTGGCACCCATGTTCTGGTTCCTACCTAAGACTAATGGATAAATTCTATCCTTTAAAAGTCAAGAATGCCATACTGTTAAATAGGATAGCATGAATTAGCCATTCTTGCACGCACTCTTGGTAAAGAAGGAGGATTAGCTTTTCCTTTTAGATCCATAATCTAATGTCTTTATAAACTATAGGTACAGTATGTGATACGTATAATAGATTTTGGATTGATGGCTAGGAGCAGTAAAGCCAGGATATGTATAGGTAGTAAGGTATTTTCTTGGGTAATGAAGGAATAATATTTGTGGGCCCTTTATGCCAACTTCCAAGTGTGAGGCCCACTTTTTGATTTCTCAGATACAGAGGCAGCAGCTGGAAGTCTTTTGCCAAGGGTGGCAGCCAAGAGCGGTGAGCACACTGGGAGCGGCGGCAGCTTCTCTCTGGTTATGGTGAAAAATGTCAGCCACAACTGTGGATCAGACTTAAAGAGCAAGAAAATAAAGTTCCAGTACAAAACAGCTCCATTCATCAAAAAGATGCTATAAAGGATGATGATTTTAAGCCATACCTAAGTGGCCAGACACATCAGAATAACAGCTATCCACCAACGTTCGGGTCCATTTATGCCTAATTACTATGCTCCCTCCATTGGAATTCCATATTCTCTTGTGGAAGCAGCATGGTTCATGGCTGGAGACCAGCTGATACCATTTCTGACAACCTATGGCCAAATGAGTCATGGAAGACATTGTTATATACTAGATGGAGTTTTTAGTCAACCTCCATTTCTTGGTCAACATGGATTTCAGTTTTTTCCTGGTAATGCTGATTTCTCTAGGTAGTGGACAAGTGGATCTCAGGGAGAATCAAGACAAAGTTCTGCTTATAATAGCAGTTATGGCTATTCACCTCCTTCTCTTGGGAGAGCTGTTACTGATGGATAGGCTGGATCGGGGAATGATACTTTCAGAAAGGTGTCTGGCATTAGCAATACCGAGCAAGGCCTGACTGGACTGAAAATTGGTGGTGACTTGACATCTGCAGTAACAAAACTGTAGGTACAGCCTTGAGCAGCAGTGGGATGGTTAGCATTGCAACCAATAGCATACTGTCAGATATCAGCATGGCACCCAACCCAACCTTCCAGGCTGCCACTGCTAGAAAGCCTGCTGAACCCCAACAGAAACTTAAACCCAAGGGCAATGTGGACACTCGGGGTTCTGCAGTGCCACCACCTTCTATGGAACACAACATGAATATTAGAACTTGGGACAAAAAGGGGTCAGTGGTAAAGTCTCCCTCAGCTCAAGCAGTTCTGCCTCCTCAAACTATAATCCAGCAGCTTCAGCCATTGATTGAACCACCACCATTGGTGCAAAGCCAACTGCCTCAACAGCAGCCTCAGCCACCACAGCCACAGCAGCAAGGACCTCAGCCACAGGCCCAGCCTCACCAAGGGCAGCCTCAACAGCAGCAGCTGCAGAATTGCTGGGTAACTCCTTAGAACAGCGGAGCGGGCTTCAATCAGAACAATGGAGTGGGCAATGAAAAGTTTGGTTTCTGTGTTAGTCCTTCACCTTCCAAGGTAGAGGTGTATCCAGTGCTAGAAAAGCTAATGGTAGTAAACAACTATAGTCCCAAAGGCTTTGATTGGAACCTGAAGAATGGATGGGTGTTTATAATTAAAAGCTAATCTGAGGATGACATACATCATATCTTTAAGGACTCTATCTGGTGTAGTACTGAGCATGGTAATAAGCATGAGGATGCAGTTTATTGTTCCCTGAATGGGAAAGGCCCACTCTGTTTACTCTTTGGTGTGAATGGTAGTGGACACTTTTGTGGAGTGGGTGAAATGAAGTCTGTTGTGGACTATAATGCATATGCTGGTGTTTGGTCTCAGGATAAGTGGAAGGGCAAATGTGCAGTTAAATGGATCTTTGTCAAAGATGTTCCCAACAGCCAGTTAGGGCATATTTGCTTAGAAAGTAATGACAACAAACCAGTAATCAATTCAAGGAACACTCAAGATGTACCCCTAGTAAAAGCAAAGCAAGTCCTTAAAATAACTGCTACTTTCAAGTATACCACCTCAATCTTTGATGCCTTTGCACATTATGAAAAACATGAAGGGGAGGAGGAAGCCATATGTAGGGACAGAAATAGAAACAGTAACCATGTGGAGATGTCCTATAAAATGACAACACTAATGATGTAGACTCTGGAAATGCCTAGTAAGTCCTTATTAACGTTTTTTTTTCCTGCTTCAGGTGACATCTTTGAACACTTTAACACAAAATTGACACTTCTTGTAATGGTTTTCATCAGCGCATCCGCTCTTACACTCTCACCAAACACACTTGAGAACTGTAACTTTGTCCAGCACTTTCTGATCTGAAGCTTTCCCAGTATCTGCTGTCTTTTGTAATTATGCATCCAAGCTAAGGCACAGAAGACTGAATTAATGCAAGGATTCATTAAGTCTTTGAATTTGTTAAATACTAGCAGTTAGCTATTAGAAGTGATTCAATACTATAAGAGTCATACTGCTTCAACTGTTTCTTTGTAGTAGTTTTTAAATTGTCAATTTTGTTTAGCTATTTTACAGATTAAAAGCAAAGCAATCATGCCATATTTAACCCTGGAGTTCAAGTCTAAATATTTATGTGGACTATTATTGTAGTAAACTTTTAATGTGGCAAAGCAACCTTAAACTCTATTTTAGCAAATGAAACATAATCTGAAATGATATTAGAGCACTTTCCTTATCTCCAGACTGTTTGTTGTTACAAAACATTGATATACAGCTTGGTGGGCTCTACCACCTAATATACATTTTTCTCCGTCCTTCCCCCAATTATGTGTATACTGAGAAATGTGCACTTGTCAGGAATTACTTTGTTTGCTTCCACTTAATGGTTCTCAAAACTTTGAGCAAATATTCCTCAGTCTAATCAGACTTTTCATGACCTTTATAAGTACATTTAAAACCTTAATTACTATTTCTGGGTGTTTGCGAGCCTGATTGCTATCATGAAGTAAAAATTTATTAGTCTAGGTATTCACCAGCTAGATAAACATTGTTCTTGTTTATCAAAAACCACCACCACCACCACCACCAAAAATAACAATTTCACTGTGCAATGTTAAATAAAAATGTAGGAAAATCTCAATTTTGAAAATAATTACAAATAAAAATGTAAATACAAAAATGTTAAAATGACTATCTCTAGCTTGTGAAATTATGAACGTTTTCATTTTTTGTTATATTTCCTAGTTTCTATATTGGCTATTCTTTTTATCATAAAAGCTTTAATTTTAATATTATGATGAATTTGGGATGTCTAGGCTATGTTTTTCTGAGAATTATTAAAGTATTTATTTGATCTGCTCATTAGGTCTTCATTGTTGGCATGGATGGCATACTTGGCACCCTGTTGACATTTTATTTGTTCAACATACAAATATTGAGGACTTACTGTGTCCTAGGCACTGAGTTTGGTGTCCAGGTGAGACCTGGATGCAGACCACACCTGAGTTACTTTGTAAGGTCCCTGTAAATGCTTTCAAGTTCTCCCCTTTAGCCATATCCATTGTTTTAAGGAAATCTAGGAAGCCAATCTTACCTAAGGGTGGGAGTGAAAGAGGACTTTGAACACAGATTTAAACATAGTGTCAAAATGCCCATATGGGGCTGGTAATTTCATGTACTTGATTCCATTTTCCTGTGGTGATTCCATTCCTTGGTGTGAAATGAGCTCCCAGGGTATCAGCACATCAAAGTGTGTCCATGAGGATGCTAAGAACTGACTTTTACAGAGACGTGGACCATTTTGGGTGAATAACAAAGGATTCTTAGAGTAAGAATCTAAAGAGCATTAGAGAAAAACAATTGTTGTTGTTAGGTGCCATCAAATTGGGTCCAACTCATAACAACCCTATGCACAACAAAATGAAACACAGTCTGACTCTGTGCCATGCCTAACACTATTGTCAGTGCTTTTCAGTATTTCAGAGGGTTTTCAATGGCTGATTCTTTTGGGGGAATGGGCTACCAAGTCCTTCTCCCAAGCCTACATCACCTGGCATTCCCAAATTGTTTCCCATCCAAGGATTAACAAGCCCCAATCCTGCTTAGCTTCTGAGATCTGATAAGATCTGACACCACAGTGTTATGGCTACAGTGCCACAGTATAGTAGCAAGTATCGACAAATCTCTCTCTATATATATTTATTGATACTTAGTCTAGTTGGTAGAATGCTGCTCTGTGCTCTCAGAGGCTCTCGGTTCAATCCCTAGCACTGCAAAAAAAGAGACAGATATGGCAGCCACTCCTCGAAACAATCATCCTTCAAAAACCCCATGAAGATAACGATGAGTAGGATCCAACTTGACATCACCTAACAACAACAACAATAACAACAACAAAGTATAGTGAGGAAGACTTAATTCCAGACCATCAAGGTAGACACAGGGACAATTACAATGGGGTTTTGTAGTGGGGGGAGAGAGATTAAGCCTAACTCCAAACACAGCACAGGCAAACATGGACATTGTTGTTGTTGTTAGGTGCTATCAAATTGGTGTTCAACTCATAGAGACCTCATGTATAACAGGCAAAACACTATTGTCATGCTTCTCTGCTATTCACAGGGTTTCAATGGCTGATCATTTTCTGGGAGTGGGCTGCTGGGTCCTTCTCCCAAGCCTACAGCACCTGGTATTCCCAGGTGGTCTCCCATCCAAGTACTAACCAGGCCCAATCCTGCTTAGCTTCCAAGATCTGACAGGATTGGACAGCACAGTGCTACAGCTGCAGGCAACCATGGGCATGGACAAGTGGAAATGTCCAGCCAAGGAGCTGAGTGGGGGTCACTGGATGGAAAATGACTAAGAGGAAGCATCAAGGCTTAGGGGAATTCTGGCTAAACAGACTTAGGAGGAGAAGTCTCACTGTAGACAGGCCAGATGATGAGACATCACTTGGGGATGGTGGAGAAAGGAATGTGATCAGATGACCCGAGATGGTCAGATATTGAAGATGGAGATTTTTTCCTAAAACTGAATTTTGTAAGGAGCTGCACAGATGGACCTAGGAGAAGGTTTGGAAGCTTGAGGAAAGCTTAGCGAAGCCAAAAATCTTTGTCATGGCGAGTCTTGATAAGAGTCAACACATCTCTATCATTGGTCTATCAATAGTAGTAAATGGTAGCAATCTTTGACCTACATCTCTTTCAAATTGCAAATGACCTCAGTATCTAAACACTTTTTTTGAGAAATGAAGAAAATGCCCTTCATAAATGAAATAGGGACTTGTCTGGAATCAATACAAGGACAGAGCCAGGGCTGGGACCTCTGTTTCTTACCTCTCTGATCATGGCTCTCTGTCCTGAAGGACAAGTTGCAGTGAAAAGGATGTCTTCTTCAGGGGCTTCTTAGATATCCTGGATCAGAATCCTAGCTTGGCATATAGCTCACACCTCTGGAAAAATTGAAACCAGGTTCTGCCTTCCACTACTTCCCACCAGCCTGTATTATTTTCCTCCTCTCTTCCTTTTATGTGTAGAGTATTTCCGTGCTGATTAAATCTACTATTTAGCTTTATGTTGCAAAATATCCAGATGGGCTCAAGATGGGAAGAGGAGAAAGGAGGAAGATGTGAAGGAAAATATTATATAGCTTACTCTTAAAAGGAAGCGGGGGAAATGGTTCCTATCAATGTTCAGATTCTCATGGAGTCAAAAAGGAAATACAGGCGTGTCTTTCAGGGCTTCATTATCAGATGTGAAGGCATCAGCCTTATGGGGATTATTCAACAAGCTCTACCATTGTAGAGGGTCGAGTCCCCGCAACATTCCTTATCAAACACACCTCCTACAGGTTCTCCTTCTCTGATTGAACACTGACTCATACAATCTCCTTGTAATGTCTACCATCTCCACAGTTCAACACCTTGGAAAATCCTGAAGTAAAGTGGAGAGAGGTTCTCCTGAGGCAGGGTCTGCACCCATGTAAGAACTGGATTGTAAGGCTGGGCGTGGTGGCACATGCCTGTAATCCTATAGACTTGGGAGGCAGAGGCAGGAGGATCACAAGTTTGAGACCAGAGGTAGTCTGCATAATTTAGTGAGACCCTGTCTCAAAAAGTAAAAAATAAAAATGAAAATATGGGCTGGGGGTACAGCTCAGTGGTACAGCACTTGCAAAGCATGCCAGCATGAGGCCCTGTGTTCAACAACCAGTACAGAAAAAAAAAAAAAATCTAGAGTGTAGAGAGTAAGCAAATTGAGCAGCCTTTGTAGAAGAGGGAGCACTTCCTGGCTGAGCAAGAGGGCCCTGTGGTGGAGGGAGGTGCGAATTTTTCCAGACTTGGGACAACCTTGGAGCCCACTCTGAAGACCCAGACCTTGATTACCTTACTTCATTAGGGCAGCTAGAAAAAAGGATATTCCAAGGTCATCAACAAGAAATCCAAGAACTGAAATCTGAAATTCTTGGCATTTAAGGTTAAAAATCTCAGTTCATATGTAATGAAAGATTAGAAAATTTCAGTGGTCAGCTAGGACCTTTGTGGTTTTTTTTTTTTTTTTAATCCTCCTCTCTCTTCATTCCCCCACCCAGCACAATCATAGGAGGAAAGAAGAGTTGGAAATTACGCAAATGCCTCAGATATGCCCACTCTCATTTTGTTCAGATACCTAAGAGCAAAGAGACCTTAGTGAAGTCCAGAGAAGTGATGGTTCTTATAGATAAGAGTCTGAATATATAAATGAATGACAGCAGACCATACATGAAAATAGAACTCGGTCCACAATCTGCAGCAACTTGCCTGGGAAACATCTAATTATCTATAGTAACCAGCCTAAGGAAGTCAGCCTGCTGTCTGTAATTCAGACAGACTTGTAGGAAGTCAGACCACTATTTCTAGCAACTGGTCCAGGAAGAAAAAGAAAACTTATGTGTTAGTCAGCTATCTGTCTCTATGACAAAATGCCTGAGGTGATCAACTTATGAAGAGAAAAGTTGATTTTGGCTCATGATGTTGGAGGTTCCAGTCCATTATCTGCTGACTCTATTGCTTTAGGGCCTTTAGGAGCAATGGCTTAGCAAAGATACTCAGTTTATGGCCAGGAAGCATAAGAGAGTGAGGAAGGAACTGGGATTCCACAATCCTCTTTAAAGGCATGCCTCCATCACCTAAAGACCTCTCCCAGGCACCATCTCTCAAAGATTCCAGCACTTCCCAAAAGTGCTTCCCTGGAGATTAAGCCTTCACCATATGGGCCTTCAGAGGTCATACAGGATCAAAACCATAGCACCCTGTAACAATCAGCCTCCAGGGGTCGGATGTGAATAATAATTGATAGTTTCCTTAATTTTTGTCTCTTTCCAACTTGTCATTATTGTTGTTAGGTGCCATTGAGTTGGGTCCTACTCACAGCAACCCTATTGTACAACAGAATGAAACACTCCCCAACATTGTGCCATGCTTAGCACTATGTTTCTCTGCTATTCACAGGGTTTTCAATGGGTCATTATTTTGGAGGTTGGTGGGCTGCCAAGTCCTTCTCCTGTTTTTGTGGTGCTGGGTATCCCCAGGGACTCAGAGCATGCAGAGCAGCACTCTACCAACTGAGCCAAACCTCAACCTGTTTCCAACTTAGAACTAACCAGATATGGACCCATAGTCAATCACAAAATATGCCCTACTTCGAGTTACTTGCCTACAGCTCCCCTGTGCTCACAGCCTCCAATCAAGGTACACCTACAGCCTTCCCTTTTCTCTACTAGAAAGCTCTCTCAGTCTTCTGCCTGCTTTTGAGTTTGTGCCAGAATTAGGATGACTCTGACTGATCCCCTTCTTTAGCAAGCTCTGAACTCAGAGTCATTACTTGTTCTCATTTGGTTGGGCTTCACTTATTTCCACATGGAGAAGTCTCCTGCCCTAGCACAAAGCAGAAGCCATAAGATCAGAATGGCGGCATGGCCAGCCTAACCTTGGAGGACTGGGTAGCTCCCTGAGGCTTCCATGGCTTTGCAATAGCCTAAGAGGCAGAATTGTGATATAAAATTGCAGGATAAATAGTTCTATCTCATTTTAGATAAACAATGAATAACTTGTAGCACAAATATGTCCCGTGAGATATTTGAAACATACCTATGCTAAAAAGGTACTATTGCAATTCCAATGTAATGAGAATCTTATATTTTTATTTGCTATTCTTACTGGAGTTTAACGTGAAGCCTCAAGTTCCAAAATTAGGAACAGCCACCAGTTAAAGACCCCCACATGTCTATCAGCTTGCCATGCAATTGGGGCTTGCATGTTGCTGGGATACTGAAAGCTATGCCACAGGTATCTCAGATTCCACCAGGGCCACCCGTGGTGGATAGGTATCAGCTGAGCTTCCAGATTAAGATAGTAGGGAGAAGGATGTGGCAGCCCACTCCTGAAACAATTAGCCATTGAGAACCCTATGAATAGCAGAGAAGCACTGTCAAATATAGTGTTGCAAAATGAGCCCCAGGCTGGGGAAGAGTTGCCTCCTCAAAGTAGAGTTCACCTTAATGACGGGAATGGAGTAAAGCCCCTGAGACATCCATTTGCTGATATAGCATGACTCAAAATGAGAAGAAACACAGTGACTACAACACTGGACTCAAACATAAAAATATTGTGTGCATGGCACAGTGTTGGGTAGTATTTCTTCCTACTATACTTAGGGTCACTATGAATCAGAGCTGACTCGATGGCACTCAACAACAATAACCACTTAAAGAGATGAGTCAGGATGAAAGGCAGAGGAAGGAGATTTAATCAGTGTGAACATTGGGAAGAGGAACAGATAAAATCATCCTGCGACCCCAAGTCACAGGGAACTTACGTGAGCTTTAGGTCTGAGTGGAGGAAGGATAGGGGTGCTGGGGTAAGAAGCCTGCATAATAAACAATATTGCTCAGAGTGTGATCTCAGTTCTTGTTTTGGAGGGTGATGTTATCGCTGTCAGCTGTCAGGCTGGTGGGGTTATTTGCAGTCTCTTGTTAAAGAGATGTTTATTGATTAAATTTTCCTGGATCCAAAGTGGCTGCAGGTTTAGGGTAAAGGCTGGAGACTTTCAGATGCCTTGTGGGAGTCTGGAAGAGTACATTTGTGGGTCTAAGTGAGGATTTAATGCTTTTTAGTAAAGACACTTTATAAGTACCTGTTACACTAAGTCTGGTAATCCTGCAAGGAGGGCAACTAAAACTTCTCATGTCTAAGTGGAAACAAAAAGTATAGAAAGGGAATGAGAATCTAGGAGGGGAAGCTGCCACTGAGGTGATACAGGTAAGCTCCTATGGACCAGCTGAGGATGTCACTGTGTCATGAGATGCCAGATAGAAAGGGAATACCCAGGAACTGGTAGAAGAATGACTGCTCAGGACAAGAGAATAAGGCCAGGATATGTCTAAGTCTAGCAGTGGATGCCTGTTCCCCACTAATGCTCCAGCTACTTTAGTGTAAGCACTGCTTCCCCACTTTGCCCAAGCTTAGCACCAACTCCAAGAAGAGGGAAAAGGAATGGGAGAAGGATTCTAAATACCATAGCATTGTTTTTGTTGTTAGGCGCCATTGAGTTGGTATCCGACGCATAGCGACCCTGCGTACAACAGGCAAAACACTATTGTCAGTGCTTCTCTGCTGTTCATAGGGTTTTAAATAGCGGATTGATTTTTTGGGGGGAGTGGGTTGTTGGGTCTGTCTCCCAAGCCTACAGCACCTGGTATTTTCAGGAGGTCTCCCATCCAAGTACTAACCAGGCCCGATCCTGCTTAGCTTCCAAGATCTGATGGGATCAGATGCCACAGGGGTACGGTTGGAGACAAATACCATAGCATAGGCAAGCTAAAATGGAAGTCTAGGGCTTTACAGATATCATGTCAATATGCTAAATTTGACTTGTTTGCCTGAAAATGACTGGATTCATTTTCTGCTTCTGCCAATGGAGACAATTGTTGTTGTTGTTGTTAGGTGCCGTCGAGTTGAGTCTGACTCATAGCGACCCTATGTACAGCAGATCGAAACACTTGCCGATTCTGTGCCAGGCAAACCATCTTATTTATGTTTAAGCCCATTGTTGCAGACACTGTGTTAATCCATCTGGTGGAGGGTTTTCCTCTTTTCCGTTGACCTGCCACTCTCCCAAACATGATGTCCTTCTCCAGGGATTGTTCTCTCCTGAC